>JANHAO010012904.1:0-16130 GCA_026873985.1 Saraca asoca | reverse complement strand
TTCTCTTCCTTTCCTCTTTGTTTTTACTGTGATATCTGAGTTGAATGGATCTATTTGATTTAGATATTAATATGGTTATTGAGATTTTGATAATCACCTTTAGAAGAGGATAGGAAAATTAAGCAATGCATTGAGATCTTGATGGATTGTTTGTGGCTGAGTTTTGCATAAGATTCATTAATCATTTCAGGGATCCTTGTTATGATTATCAACAATTGAATGAATATTTAGTTATCAAGGATGCATTAATCTCAAATTGATTCCCTTGGTTGGTTAGTTTATCTATTCCTATTTTCATTTCTGCATGTTAGTGTAGTTTTCTGTTAGATTAGTTTCTGCCAACCCCCCATTTACATCTCCTAATCTGGTTGATAATATCTTTCAAATGATCCAAGGGCTCGATTCGGTGTTGCCTATACTATAAGTAGTTTAGGTAGCTTCGATTGTATAAATTTCTAATTTGATCGGTGTCAACAGCCACAGTCACCCCATTGCACATTCTTCATCTTTTATCCCTGATAAGTTGTTTTAAGCACAATGGTAAGAGGAAATGCCACCGGAGTACAGAAATCACTACTGGCCAATCCGAAGGTCAGATACAGCAACAACGGAACATAGCTACCCCCATGGCAGCTGCCAATACTGGCACAACCTCCTTCATTCTGCATCAACTTGTAGCTCCTAAAATTGACGAAGCTCAAAGTTGGCAACAGTGCCAAGAAGCATTTGGCTGGCGTCAGGAAGCACTCAAAAATACCATGAAGGAGTTGATTGATATGGTCAGAGCATTAGCCCAGGTGCATGCCCAAGGTGCACCTAGACAAGGTGAAGTTGCACCTGGGAGTGGATGCCATCAGCCAGGGCCTCAACACGAAGAACAAGCCAAAATCGAACATCAACAAGCTGGTTCGCTTCATTCGTTTAACTTGTGGTTAAGGTTCGAAGTCCACCGAGTTCAAAAAGATAAGGGGGTGACCAACAAGGTGAAAGCTCACTCCGAGACAAGAGCTCGCACCAAATCTATCATGAACAAAAGACGGACAGCGATTCATCTAGTCGCGAGCACGGTAAGAGGTATAAAACCTTTGGCCACCACTCTCATGGTAAGCGAGATGAGAGGAGCTGGTGAACTACTAGTCATCGGTCTAAGCTCTGAGACCCAATGACCGAGGAACTACTCTAAAGGATGGAACAATTGGAAAAGAAATCCGTATCCCAGGGTGATCAGGAATCTTATGAGGAAAGAACTCTATTCACTAGCAAAATTGAGATAGAGCCCCTTCTTCGTAGATTTAAGATTCCAAACATCCCCCTGTATAATGGGGATAGCAATCCCTACAGTCATTTGGACGCTTTTAATGTCTAGATGGACTTGCAAACTTCCAACCTGTTAGTGAAGTGTCGAGTCTTCTCCGCCACGCTTGGAGAGGTGCCGCGAACATGGTTTAGAAGTCTCCCAGCTCGCAGCATTAAGAGTTGGGAGGAATGCCAAGTGAAGTTCCTTAATTAGTATAGGGCACTAAAGAAGCAGCTTGCCCCATCCTGCTACTTAGTGATGGTCTTTCAGCGAAAAGATGAGTCACTCAAAGATTATATCACCAGGTTTCGACATGAAGTTAGTAATGTAGAAAATCCGTCAGATAAGAGTGTCCTCACGACAATCTCAGCCAGTCTCCGAAAGGATGGGAAATTATACGAAGACATATACAAGTCCCTCGTCAAGAGCTTAGGTGAGTTCTATGAATGGGCTGCTAAATAGATCCGATGGGAAGAAATCTTCAGTCTGAAGAAACCAAACCGAAAGGAGGAGACGAGTACCTCCAACCGAGGCAAGAAGAGAATTAGGGGCGGGAGCAGTAAAGAGGGCCAAAAGGGTGGCCATAGAGGTCAAGCCGTGAAGAAGGCCTGGAATGAATAGTCTCAACCTCGAGGTCGCTACGATAGCTATACCATTTTGTCAAATACGCTAAACAAGATTTATGCAACCAAAAGGGATAATGAAGATTTTAGCAGCACCAAACCCCTAAAAGCCCCTATCAAGCGGAGGAACTACAATAATTTTTGTGCCTATCATAGTGAAGTTGGGCACAACACTTTGGATTGTTGGACACTAAAGGATGCCATCGAGGATCTCATTAAGAAAGGCCGCCTAAGGGACTATGTGATGAGGTCCCTGGGGTAGTGATGCCCGCGTCCCCAGCAGCTTGCGCCGCAACACCACCAAACTCCAGAGCGCAAGGAAGCACCCTCAATGAGGACCATCTTCACTATAAACAGTGGGCCTCACATTGCGAGCACCTCGAATCGATCACACAACTGCTATGTGTAAGTGGCGGGTCGTGTTCTTCTTGCGAGTCATGTGGAATGCGATAAACTCACCAAGAAGGCTAAGGTAACCTCGAACAACATCTCATTCATGGAAGAAGACGCGCAAGGAATTTATTATCCCCACAATGATGTGATTGTCATCTAGGCAAAAATTGGCAACGCTAAAGTAAAAAGGATAATGGTTGATATCGGGAGCTCCATTAATGTGATGTATAAAGGATGGTTCGACCAGATGGGCGTAAGCATAAGTCAGCTGGATCCTTCCCCCGAGCCTCTTTACAATTTCACGGGAGATGGAATTCTCCTAGTGGGACGAATCATATTCCCCTTCACCCTAGGGGACATGACCAATATGCGATTGTCATGGCGGACTTCCTAATCATAGATTGCCCCTCGGCCTATAATGTGGTGTTGGGGTAACTTGCCATGAATGATCTCGATATGTTTACATCAAACAAGATGCTAACCATTAAGTTCCCAACACCGAACGGAGTTGGATGCGTGTGAGGAGAGCAGCAGGTAGCCCGGCACTGCTATGAGGATGTAGTCAAGCTTGGAGTCCAGGGAAAAAAAGTGCATGTGGTGTCTGGGGGAGAATCCCGGGCAATGAGTACAAAAAGAGTTAGCCACGATCTTGACCCTCGTGAGGTAGATGCTGAACGAGTCACTGGACCTGTTGAACAACTTGAAGATGTGCGGGTTAGCGAAGCAGACGAAGAAAGATGCCTTAAGTTAGGGAAATGCTTACCACCTGATGTGAAAGTGCAGCTAATGGAATTTCTCAAGGCAAACTTGGACATCTTCGCTTGGAACCATGAAGACATGGTGGGCAACGATCCAAGTGTAATGTTGCACAAACTCAATATCGATCCTCAGGTTAAACTGATTTGCCAAAAGAGAAGATCGATAATGGCCGAACGTTATGCGGCGCTAAAAGAAGAGGTGGATAGGCTCTTGGCGAATAATTTCATTCGAGAAGTGCATTACCCCACTTGGGTGGCCAATCCCGTCATCATGAAGAAAAAGAATGGGAAGTGGAGGACTTGTATTGATGTCACTAACCTTAACAAGGCGTGCCCTAAAGATAGCTTCCTTTTGTCGAGGATTGACCAACTTGTAGATGCGACAGCAGGGCATGAACTCCTCAGCTTCATGGATGCCTATTCGGAGTATAATCAAATCCCAATGGCTACGCAGGACAAAAAACATACCTCGTTTATCACTGATCACGAGCAATATTGCTAAAGTAATGCCTTTCAGGCTCAAAAATGCCGGGGCTACCTACCAGCGATTAGTAAATATGATGTTTCAAGAGCAAATTGGCAAAATAATGGAGGTATACATCGATGATATGTTAGTAAAGTCCAAACACCTTGTCGATCACATCCGCAACTTGGAAGAGATGTTCCAGACCCTAAGGAGGTATCGGATGAAGTTGAACCCATACAAATGTGCGTTCAGAGTTGCCTCAGGAAAATTCCTCAGCTTTATGGTCAACAATAAGGGGATGCAAGCAAATCCAGAGAAAATTAGAGCACTCTTCGACATGCATTCCCCCACTGGTCCTAAAAATGTTTAAAGTTTGAATGGCCAAATTGTTGCGCTTAGCAGATTCATCTCGAAGGCGATGGATAAATGTATCCCCTTCTTCAATGTTTTAAAAAGGGCGAAGGGGTTCGAATGGACCCCAGAGTGTGAGGTCGCCTTTCAGGAGCTCAAAACTTACCTCGGACGAGCTCCACTCTTGTCTAAATCGAAAGAAGGTGAGAAATTAATTGTATACCTAGGGGTATCCCAACATGCCTTAAGCGCAGCCCTAACATGAGAAGAGGGAGGAGCTCAACTCCCCATTTACTATGTAAGCAAGAGACTGCTGGATGCTAAAACGAGATACTTACCCATGGAAAAGCTCGTCTACTACCTAGTCATTGCCTCAAGAAAGCTGCAACCCTACTTCCATGCCCACAACATAAAGGTCCTCACACAATTCCGCTGAGACAAGTCTTATAGAAGACAGATGCATCAGGACGGCTGCTCAAATGGGCAATCGAGCTCACCCAATTCAATATTGAATATAAGCCTAGATCAGCCATCAAGGGGCAAGCGCTGGTCGACTTCATTGCAGAATTTACGGGACCCGTGCAAGAGGAGGTGAAGGTTCTTAAGGCCTTGTAGTGGGAATTGTATATTGACCAGTCGTCAAGCAACCAAAAAGCTGGAGCAGGGGTGCTTCTCGTCAGTCTGCAAAGGCATAAGGTCTTATGCGCTTCAAGATTTGGCTTCCAAGCCACTAATAACTAAGTTAAGTACGAGGCATTACTAGCGGGATTGCAATTGGCCAGGGAAATGTGAGCTGAAAAATTAAAGGTCTTCAACAACTCACAACTCATTGTCTACTAGGTAAAAGGTGAATCCAAGCTTGAGGGTTGAAGATGATAAGTCATCTCCAAAAAGTCCAAGAGTTGTTAAGTTCCTTCCAACAATACGAGGTCAATCAAATACCGTGTGATCAAAATGTGCATGTTGACGCCTTGGCTCGCATGTCCACTATTGAAGATGTTGATCCCTTAGGAACAATCCCGGTAGAGCTCCTTTCGTCCCCAATTATCGAGCAGCAAGATGTCGTAATGGCAATTGTCAGAGTGCCAAATTCTTGGATGAATCTGATCCTGGACTACCTGCAGAATGATAAATTACCGGAGGATAAACTCGAGGTGGGACATTTACGAGCTCGGGAAACCAGATATTGCATCTGTGATGACGTACTGTACAAGAGAGGGTTTACAATCCCACTTCTAAGATACATTGATGGCGAGGATTGCAACACTGTCCTGGAGCAGATTCATACAGGCCATTGCAAAAACTATACTGGGGGCTATCCTTGACACAAAAGGCTCTTCAATAAGGATTTTACTAGCCGATAATGAAACAGGATGCTATAGACCTCGCCAAAAGGTGTGATAAGTGCCAAAGGTTCGCAAAGGTGCCACGGGCTCTGCCAGCCTACCTGTGACAAATGACCAGTTCGTGGCGATTCGCGATCTGGGGAATGGATCTAATCGGACCGCTTCCTACAGCTCGGGGAAATTGTAAACATACGATAGTAGCTATAGATTATTTCACCAAGTGGGCAGAGGCGAAATAACTCGTTGAAATCTCATCTGCCAAGGTCAAAAAGTTCATATGGAACAATATTATTTGCAGATTTGGAGTCCCTTAGTAGATTGTGATCGATAATGGGACTCAGTTTATTAGCAAACAGTTCTTAAGGTTTTGCAAGAACCTCAAAATCACTAAAAGCTTCATAGTCGTGGATCATTCGCAAGCCAACGGGTAGGTAGAAGCTGTCAACAAGATCATCAAGCAGATCTTGAAGACCAAATTAGAAGCTAAAAAGGGTGCCTGGGTGGACGAATTGCAAAGGTGCTTTGAGCCTACAAGACCATGCCTTGTAGCTCTATAGGGGAGACTCCCTTCTCGATAATATACGGATGCGAAACAATGATCCCAACAGAACTTGAGGTTGTAACAAGTGAAGAATCACTTTCAACCTAGAGGACAACAGTCAGCTGCTTGCTACGAACTTGGACTTTGTGGAAGAGGCAAGAGAAAGAGCTAGCCTCAGAGTTGCTACCTACCAATGACGTGTTGCGAGACATTACAATCGCAAGGTGCGAGGTCGGGAATTCAAGGCTGACGACCTTGTCCTGCGTCTTGTTCTTCTCTTGGAGTGCGCAAATCCAATGAGAGGACCTTAGGAATGAATTGGGAAGGTTCGTACCTTGTTAAAAGGATCGTAGGCAATGAAGCCTACCATCTAGCAGACGTGGATGAGGTAGAGTTCCCCCGAGCTTGGAATGTCGAGCACCTTCGTCACTATTATCAATAAGTGTCCTAGTGCATATAAGAGTTAGTCTATCGTAAATGTTTATGTGATTCTTTGAATTTTTATGGAATAAGATTCTTGAAGAATTCTATGCCAAGTAGCGTGTAAAATAATAATAATAATAATAATAATAATAATTGATATAGCACGTTGAACTCTCGTCCTAGTATAAATAAATAATATTGCATATTTAAGCATGAAAGTCAAAGAGAAATGAAGAAGAATGTGTTCGACTTTCATTACAGCAAAATCATTCCATACAAATAATTCAGAAAGTCTGTTATAAATCTTAGAAAACAGATTCAAAATTACGAAGTTCATATTTTAAGAGGTTGGAGCTTCGGGAGCCAAATCTTCGTGAGATTGGAGGTCAGGTGCTGGAGTATCAGGAATATCTACCGCCTGCACAAGCCTCAGCGACCTGTGTCGCTTTCTCTTTGAACAACAACTTCTGCAGGAGGGGCTTCGATTTTAGCACTCTTTCCCTTCCCTGAGGAGCTGATCTTGGCAGCTCTCCTCTTGAAATGATCCATAACCTCCAGAGCTTGCGGGCCGAAGAAAGAGAAGTTTAGCTTTGGATATTTCTCCTATAAAGTATAGAAGAAAGCTGCACAAGTCTTGGACTTTGTTTCCTTGGCCGCTTCCGCCACCAGTGATGTTGTCTCTGCTCTGACTTTGGCTGTTTCCTCCTTGGCGAGATCAATCTCCCTCTTCAGCACCCTCAACTCCTTGGCAGCAACCTTAGTTCACTGTTTTGCGGATCTCATCTGCTGGTTGGTAACCTCAGCCATTCTCATCGCTTCCCGTACTCGTGACCTGCATGCCACCTTCTCCTTGAATGATAACTTCAGTGAGAGGGACTTCGATCTTGGCACTCTGTCCCTTTGCCGAAGAGTTAGCTTTGGCAGCTCTCCTTTTGTAGCTGTCCACAACCTCCAAAGCTTGAGGGCCAAAGAAAGAGAAATCCAGCTCAAGATGTTTCTCCCACAGTGTAGAAAAAAGCAGCACAGGTCTTGGTCCTCGTTTCCTTGGTTGTTTCTACCACTAGCGAAGATGTCTCTGCTTTGACCTTAGTCGCTTCTTCTTTAGCAAGCTCAAGTTCTCTCTTTAGTGCCCTTAACTCTTCAGTAGCAACCTCGGCTTGCTGTTCTGTAGATCTCACCTTCTCCTCGGCAGTGTCGGCCACTTTTATCGTTAACTACGCCTGTGATTGGGCCTCGTCCAGCTCTATCTTGGCCTTATTTAGATCGTTGGTTGCGAGGCCAAGATTCAGCACAGCGGCTTCACAACGCACTACCTCGCAAGATAGAGTGGCTTCCATTTCTTTGACCTTCTCTTTCAACTATAGGACCTTGGCTATTGAGACCGCTAGCTTATCCATGAGAGCGAACTTCTCATCATTTGGCCCCAGATCGCTTCCTTAATCTTAATCAGCATCAGCAAGCTCTGTGAGAACAAGCAACAAGGTTAGACTACAAAGCAAACAGGATGATCAAGACAAGGAGCAATACTTACCACCAAGCAGTGGCGAGCCGCATATCCTACAAGCCTCTCGATACTGAACTCCTCGACCTCTAGCACTCCAATCCTGCTGCTAGGCCCCAGGATCGTACCCATGCTCTCAACAAGGGTCTGAGCGTACTCTTTCGTCTTAGAGCCGGACTTAGCTAGCGGTGCCACAGCCTCAGCCTCAGGCGTAACACACTTGTGATAGGCCGTTTTCTTCTTTCCTTTATCAACCTTTTGCTTTTTGGGGGAAGGACTAGAGGGGGTGGCAACGTCAGTTGCAGTCACTTCTTCAAATGGCTGTGTAAGGGCTGGTCCTTGCGAGGGGACCGCGACCGGAGCTGGTGGCTAATCCGCAACAACTGAAGTCACATCGATCTCAGGGGTTGGGGGCTGGTCTGTAACAACCAGAATTAAATCGATCTCAAGGGTCAAAGGGGCTTCTTCCTCGCTGTCCAAAGGCAGTGCCCTTAGGATGAGCTTCATTACTTTGTCATAATTGTCAAAATTGGTAGGCCTGACCTCTACCACTCAACGAATCCCTACCTCCCTTGTAAGCTCAGTGTCCTTGGCAGGAGCAAGCTTGTAATAACAAAGGAGCCTCTCGTCAAATTGGAAGTTGTTCTCGAGGTCATTGGACGTTACGAATTGGTCCAAGACCTCCAACTCCTTAGCCCCTAGTGTTGGCCTCTTACTGATCCCGTCTGCAAAATCAAGCAAAGGTCAAAATCAAGAGCAAATATCAAAGGTCCACCAAACTCAATCGCTCCTAGTCTACCTACCCGGAACAAGAACAAAATCAAAGTTCCTAAGGTAGCGCAACGAGGGGCATGAAATGTAGAACCAGCAAGACTTGTAACGTCCCGCGTTGGACCTCCCTTTGGCATCTCCCTTCGGCAAGATCTCTTTGTACGGTGTCTGCAGAGCCAAGAGATAGTAAAGCCTGTCCTCCAGGTTCGCACACCTGAGGTCGTACAGGTAGCATAGAGTCTCAGGTGATGGTGGTGGAAGGCCATTACCCATATGAATTAGGGCTAGCAAGATGAGTGAAGTGTAGGAGTTTGGTGTGAGCTGGAATGGGCTAAGTTTTATTTTGTTTAAGAAGTTGACAATAAAGGGTTGCATTGGAAATCTTAGTCCCGCTGTGAGGTGTGGAAGATCGATAGTGACGAAGCCCCGAGGTGGATGGGGAGCGTAATCATCTGGAGCGGGAACCATAGCACTACATTTTTTAGGGTTCCAGCACAATCAGATTGTGGATTGGATGTCACGGAGACGCACAATTAAGGAGTGCAACTTGAATATGTGACAGTCGAGGCGATGGCTCATAGCGGTCCCTTGGCCTTTGGTGTGTTCTGGATGAGTATTAAAGCCTGTAGCGACCTCCCTTCCACTCGAGGTCGCTTCGTCTGTATGTCGCACAACTCCCACACTCTGGGGAGAATCTGGTTCAATGTCCTGGTTCCTAATTAGATGACGACGACGTGCATGACCTGCTCCCATTTACACAAAGAAAAAAGACTGGTCAGGTCACTGAGAGCGAACCGTACTGAAGGCTAAGACTAACGACCCCCTACACTACAAGCCATGCACACCCTAAGTCACCGCATCAACAACCCGAACTTCGGCAAATGAAGGGGACATAACAACTGAATCCTAAAATCCCGAAAGGCTAAAAACAACATCCAAAAACCCTAAGGCCTACCAACAGACCAATTATACCAGTTTAAACAAGCCGAAATATGCAAACAAGCTCTACCTATCAGCCCTATCGTCCCTTAGCCAGTTATAGTCAAGTTTCCTACTGCCTACGAAAGAAGAAATTGCAGAAAAAAGTGCAAGGCAAAAAGAGACATACCGTGGTTTATAGAGGCAGAAGATTCGGAACAGTTTGCAGCGGCAATTTCTAGCGAGGAGAGCTTGGGTAACAACTGAAGAATTGGATCGGGACCGGTGGAAATGGGCAGCGGAGGAGTTGTCATGGCAATCAGAAAAGCAAACGAGCAGGGGGAAACTGGAACTCTGAAGATTTCAAATGGCAATTGAGAGGGAGAGAGAAGGCCTTTTCAGTTTATAAAGGGATGCAATCCCACCGTCGGATCAAAGGGCCTGTCAGTTACCCACGATCCAACGGCTCGAGGGAAGCCAGCAGCCAACTCATGATGACGCGGCGCACGCATATCAAAATTAAGAGTAATTATTGCTAGTCATCATTAGAAATCAAAGAGTCACACGTGGGATGAACGGGAGTACCAACGACTCATTGGGCTTGCAGGTCATGCAACACGGGACCATGATGACGTTTCAAGATCTCACGTCCAAGAAGTGCTCCACGCACAAAAATCTTCTGCTGGTAATTTCAAGATCTCATGTCTAAGAAGTGCTAGCCACGCACAAAAATCTTGCGCGAGCTGCGTCCAAGAAATGCTTTACACAAAAATCTTGCATGAGCAATTTTAAGAACTCGCGTTCAAGAAGTGCTCCATGCATAAAAATCTTGTACGGGCAATTTCGAGATCTCGCATCCAATAAGTGCTAGCCACACACAAAAATCTTGTGCGAGCCACGTCCAAGAAGTGCTTCACTCATAAAAATCTTATGCAGACAATTTCAAGACCCGTGTCCAAGAAGTACTCTACGCATAAAAATCTTGTATGGGCAATTTCAAGACCTCGCGTCCAAGAAGTGCTAGCTAAGCACAAAAATCTTGCACTAGTTGTATCCAAGAAGTGCTTTACGCATAAAAATCTTGTGCTGGCAGTTTCAAGATCTTGTGCAAGCCGCGTCTAAGAAGTGTTTCACACACAAAAATCTTGTGCGGACAATTTCAAGACCTCGCGTCCAAGAAGTGCTAGTCATGCACAAAAATCTTGCACAAGTCGCGTCCAAGAAGTGCTCCACCCACAAAAATCTTGCACGGACCACTCTAAGATTTTGCATCCAAGAAGTGCCACGAGCACCAAACTTTTACACGAACTGATATGTCTGCGCAGCCAACATGGAAACTCAATCTCGTGACAACAATGATGCTCGAGCCCCCTACTACTTAAACTTGACCTCAAAGTCACTCTAGTGTTTGTGCTTTCTGCCAATTAAAGCAAACCGACGCGACTGATTGATAATGCATGCAGCACATATCCTTTAAGTCGAAACTTATTGGCTTAAGCTTATTAACGTAAATTTTACTTTTAATGACAAGGTCGATTAACCCATTAAACACTCCATATAACGATTACCAGGTCATGGTTTTGCAGGAGTTAGCCATGTTGCCGTTGGCAACCAATTGAATCGTCAATATGACGGACTTGTAAAGACAAAAGATATAAATGTAATGCTTGAAGTTTTATTAAAAGACTTCCTTCAGCAACACAGATTTATATCAAAAGAGCTTATACACAAGAATAAAGCAAAAGCCTAAAGTTATTACTCCCACAAGGGAGAGGAGAACCAGCCTCTGGGAAGACAAACTCCCATAAGATGAAACACCCACCAACACGGCTGCTCCTGCTTATAGCCTTTCTTAACCAATGGTTCCTTTCCTAACTCCAACCTAGAGTAATTCAAAAAAGAGTCAGTAATTCGGCTAGCAAGGCTGAACTTCATGGAAAATTCATGAGGAAGTAATCCAAGATCTGCACAAAACTTCCTAGGAACCAGCAGGAAGAGTTATGCAGGGAAGCCATATGCAACAGGCCATCCGCACCTTCGAAACTTCTACAACAGACCATCCACACCTCGAAGAGCTCCACCGGAAGCCAAGCTATTGAAAGTACAGGGGGCTTAACTAAAGCGTCCATCAGGCAATCTAATAAAGGAGCAAAAGGAGCCTTACAGGCTTTATAAACTAGTCCCGATTCATCAAATGACCCAAAGGACATTTGGCTATTCCAGATTGGATGGTCCAGAAAAAATGAGATCGCTACGCCAACGGTTGAAAACTATGCACAGTGGGAGGTATGGCCTAAAGCAAGGGAAATGAAAGTCTGAAAGACAGAAAAGACAACACGACAGTCTAAACATAAAGACTTATCCATCCTGTAGACTGTAGACAAAGACTTCGACTACCAGTTGCAACTCCTAGCCCGCAAAGCAAGTTGAGAGTTGGGGGACTTGTGTTATGGATTGGGTTGGCAGAGGCCCAGTAAGAGGCATAACGCGTCAGAAGGAGGCCCAAATTAGAAGGTCAAGATCGCTCAACGAGGACACCATCCCATCGGGTGCGAGCTGAAGGCAGTGATGACATCGTGCTAGGACCATAGCTCGCTGAGGAGCTTTCCACTCATCAACGAATGGGGTGTCCCTCCAATCGACCACGAGAAGAGCTACTAAGCAAGTACAGCAAGGCCAACCAAAGCTTCTAGCTTGCCCACTAGTACAACACCAAGTCACGAGGTTAGCGAGCCAGACACATGTACGAAACCCAGTTGGTAATTCGAGGCACACGTCTCCAATTGATAGCTCAACCTTACACATCAGTCGCTGGAAGTCTGATAATGATTTGCCCAGCATTAATTACTCGACACCAAGCATTAATTGCCCGGAGTGGTGGAAATAATCATTCTGTTATTTGTAAAATTACACTTGTAACCCTCCCCCCTTCTATAAATAAGAAGGGGTGGTGATTGTAAAAGGGGGAGGAAGAATTTACATGCAAAAATTCTGTCGAAATACAGAGAGAACATTGTACACTGTGAGAGAGCACTTTCATTGTATTTAGAAACAACTGTTAGCTGATAATCAAAACCATCGTGAACGTAAGGGCCAACTTGGCTTTAGTTGAGCCATGATAAAACTTCTGGTGTTTGTTGTCTTTCTTCTCTTCCATTATCCTTTTTTTCTGTTTTCTGCCATATTCAACGTGCAGTCAGGGGTGATATTGAACTCAAACCTATTGACTAGATTTTGGTGTCAACAGCTAATAATTCAGGTAAATGGGTTATTTTGAACAGTTGATCATTAAAACATTTTGGGGGTTCAATTTTTCTATTCTCTAAAGTAAGATAGGAGGTATACTCATTTGGTGATGGGAAGAATGCTTCTTCTTCACTTGGTTATGTAGCTTTCATTGGAGATTTGTCTTTATGCTTTGCTAGAAGTTTGAAACTTTTTTCCATTGTTGATTGTTGATGAGAAATGTGGTTTTTCGGTACTTTAGGATTTTTCCTTGGTTGAATTTGGAGTTTTTTATATTGGAATGATTTTTGAGAAATCAATTGGTTAGAATGGTAGAGAATGATGTTTTCGGTGTTTCTGTGGAAGAAATTTGATGTAAATCAATTTAGAAATGAAGATTTTGGAGTTTTGAAGGGTAAGAAGTTGAGAGAACCAATAAAGGGGGTTGAAGGGTTACTATAGAAATGGGTTCGACTTCGATTTTGATATTTATATTATCATGCCTTGAATCGATTTCAGAATCGATGTAGAGAGCAAAAATTCACTAATACATTGATTACGGTTTGAATTTGTTCGTTGATATTCATATGGGAATCGATTATGACATTGGTGTGTGTATGAGTGTTATTTTATGCATCGATTGGGTAATCGATTCATCCAATAATTTATAGAAAATTTTGAGCCTTCCCAAAAGTTTAGAAGTTAGTCTAAATCAAAGTATACATTGATTCTTAACATTTAAAAATTGAGAAGTGCATCGATTATGACATTGATGTAATAACTTAAAAAAATTGAATAAATGGAAATCGATTACTAAATCAATTTGTGTGTTCATAATTTCAGTTTTTCTAAGGTTTTTTTCTAATTTTTTTTTTAAACAACCAAAAGGGATCTCAAATCTCTTGAGGTTCCAAATTCTTTCCATGTACCTGTAAAACAAACTTAGCAACATCTCCTATGCTTAAGTCAGTACTTGCAATAAACAAATTAAACATGAGAAATAAGCAAATTTTTGCTAAAAATTATAGGGAGTTTATCAATGTCTGTCTAACAACTTTTATTTTACATCATGAGTTGCTTTCGTTTCTCTCATACATGCCTATAAAATTGAAATCAAGTTTGCTTGGTTGGTAGCTAGTAAGATTTGGGTCAATAGATAAAGTAGAAACTTTCTTAGCAGTAGATAATTTTGGCAATCATACCAATTTTTCATTGGCTTTAGAAAATATGTATCATTCCTAAATGGGCAGTCTCTGATGTAGTGTCTCTTATGATTACAATAATAGCAAGTGATATAGGCTAGGTTCCATTTCTTAGATCTTCTAAGCTGCTGTTGTTTATATCCTAAACAATTTTTATTTTTAACATTTCTTTGATTTTCAAGCATGTCATTTAGTTTTTCATTACTATCAGCAAAACTTTGTAGCATCTTATTCAATCTCTCTATCTCTAGCTTCTAAGAGTCATAATGCTCACATGTTTTGTTCTCACTGACTAATTTTTCAGCTAATACATTTAAATCAACATTTTCTTTTTCAATTTTCTCTATCTTTTTAATCAGATTTTCATTTTGACTTTCTAGTTTCTTTATCTCTTTAATTGGCTTTGGTAAGTGCTTCATAAATCTCTTCATATAGATCATCAGAATCATCATCATCTATTTGATTACTTGAATTACTAGTAGAATCACTCACATAAGAATCACGATAAGATAAAAGATACTGCAGAACCTGTAGATTTTCATTATGCTTGGCCATTAGACAGTGTTTCTCTTTTTTTTTTGCACTTAACTTCAACTTTGCAACTGTAGGCAGTTTCAAGCATATCCAAAATTTCTTTTCCCGTTTTACATTCTAAAATCCTTAGAAATTCATTAGCAGACAATGCACTAACAATAATTTATTTTAACTTGGAAGCAAGAAAATGTTTTCTTTCTTCTTCATCAGTCCATAACAATTTAGACTTTTGTTCAAGAATTCCATTAATAGAAATCATAGGAGATTCATACCCAGTTTCTAGAATTTCTAGCATGTCAATGTCTAGAGCCTTAATAAAGTCCTTGATTTTAAATTTTCAAAAATTAAAATTTTTAAAATCAAAAGGAGGTGGATTATTTAAGGATGGGCAATCAGAGAAAATAATTAAGTTTGAATTCATATATTGATCAAACCAATGATTATCAAGAGCCAAAACTCTGATACTAACTGTTAGGTCCCTACAAATCAGAGTTAAAATTTTAAAGAACTTTGGATGTTGCCCTTTTCTCATTGGAGAATTTACATACACCTTTGAGTTATACTTAGATTCAATGTTAATGCAGTAGATATGATTGCAATTAGCAAGATTAAATTTGGATTTATAGAATAAGAAAAAAATAAAAATGCAGTAAACAGATTCAATGCAGTAAATTTACAGACAAATAATTAAAAATAAGAAATTTAGAATCTTGTGTGTAACAGAATGATAAAGATTAAGACATATATTTTTAAAGTGAATCAACTTGAATTGAAACCGCAATTCAAGTTTACTCCATTTGATCTTTCTCAACTGAAAGATCTTTTCGATTAAAAGAAAACTACTAGGATTTACCAGGCTCCTAAAATGCTAATTTACATAAAAAAACACAAGAAATTATACAGGCTTCTTGCTAACCTAGAAGAATTATAAATAGGCTCTTTTAAACATAAACAAAAACACAAGAATTATAATAGGCTCTTGTTAACCTAGATAAGATTTTTAAATCTTTAGAAATCTCAAATAGAAAAATAGAAATAAAAAGGATTACAAAATACAATACCACCGGTTTGAGATGAAATTTCAAATAATCTAAGATGAATTCAATTGATATTTGATCCAACAAATCTTAATTAGATCTTAGAAACTTAATGAGGTAGAGGGAAATCTTGTGTAACACTTTTCTCAAAGGTTTTCGCACTTAAAAGATGAAGAAAATTGTCAAAACTTGTTGAATAATGAAAGCAGTTGGGTTTTTATAACTGTTATAATCGTCTGTAACAAAATAACTAATTTTTAGTTATTGAATAGATTATGGTATCGATTCAGGATGGTGACTGTTGTTATGTTTCTGCAAGCACACGGTGTAATTGTAGTAAACACTGACAAGTATAGGTCAAATCCCATAGGGATTAAGATATCAATTACTAGAGTTTTGCAATTTAAGCTATCTAAATCAATAAAGGATGTTAAAGATATTAAAGAAAACTGATAAGAAAGTGACACTTAATTAACAAACAAATTTTGATTGTAAAAGCCTGAGATTGGGATTCACCACATTATAGTCTTCAACAAATGGTGTAAATTCTTCCTATTGTAATCACTTGGATAATCAAGGATGGTTTAGCCTATGTTAATTATTAGCCTCTTTCAAGGTCTAATGATAGTACTCAAATTAATCTAATTGAACCTAATTTTATGGATTAGATTAATTTAAGCCCTTTAAGATCAGTGCCAACCAATTCAATCCTAAAGGAACTTAATCTACTTTCATGATTAAAAT
>JANHAO010012903.1:0-16123 GCA_026873985.1 Saraca asoca | reverse complement strand
AATCTTGACTGCTTAGGATAGATTCATTAATCATTCCAAGGCTTCTTGTTATGATTTTCAACAATTGAATGAACCTTAAGTGATCTAGGATGCATTAATCTCAAGTTAGTTGGTTCCTTTGGCTAGTTGCATGTGTTTGTTGTAATTTGAGTTTCTGTTTTATTAGTTTATGTTAGTTAGTTTCTGCCAACCCCCCCATGTAAATCTCATAATATCATTGATATTATCCATAATTGATCTTTGGGTTCGACCCGGTATTGCTTTATGCTATAAATAGTTTAGTGCAATTCGGTTTACAAATTTCTAATTTGATAGCTTCGACACGCACGATTATGCCTCCATTGAGTGACCTCCATTGTTGAGTGATTTCGGCCCTTTTTGGCTGGACTCTGCCTCTTATTAGGCATTGGCCAACTTGTTTTGCACTGTTTAAAAAATACCCATAACATGGTCTAATTAAATTGGTTTTCTTGCAAATTAAAAACTAGAAAACCTTAATTGTTAAAAATCTAACAAGATTTCAATCAAAGATATTTGTAGAACTAACATTGTTCTATATATATCATAATCTGATCCAAAATTGAAATTATTTGTATAAATTTTATTAGATAATGAGTAAGAATTGTATACAATGTTAAATAGGACTAACATTTCTGTCCTTGAAATTGGTTCAATCTTATAATTAGCTGAACCCTATAGGCGGCCAATATAATTATTTTTTAAAATCAATGAAGAAGTAATTAGTAGAATGCCCTATGATAAAATTAACTATCTCAATTCAGTGATATCTGATTAAAAAATGCCATAGATATCACAATGTGTAATAGAAAAGGCAAAATTGAGTTAACAAGACATGATGATTCGAGCATGTGGTCCTAGCCCTAGTCCTAGCTAGGTTTCAAATATATACAAAAACGTCATTAAAATATCAAATGGAAGTAAAATTCATATAAGTATTGCCTAGCTTATAGGTAAGTATAACCCACTACATCAGGTATTATTATAGTTTGTCATACAATTATGATGTACTAGTTCTTTTAGCATATCATCTCGAATCTTATGAATAATCATTATAGTTCACTCATTGCACCCATACGATTGTTATGCAAAATTGATCCCTCTTGGATCATCTTTGTCCCTTCTACATTTATCTGCTTGAATAAGATTCATGTCCTCTGAAATGATTTTAAACTCCTCTAGAAAGATTTGTCCTCTTAACACATCTCTTCAAATGTGTCATCCCATATAAAGTGCTAATTATCTATTGTGGTCATAAATTTTAGCATGATCATGACTTCACTTTCATGGCTCCATTGATAACTAATATGCCCTTCATGGATGTGGCTAAGCCTTCTTCACAAGACTAAGGCTTCTCCCAGGGCTTCCTCTCACTAGAGAAGCTGCCAAATCTCTCACCCTTTCGAATGATTTTGCATTCCTTCAAATGCTATTATGAATATTATGAATGAGAGCATAATCAATGTTCTATGCTGTACAATAAGCCTACTAACTTTTACACTGGCTTGCACCTGATGCACCATTTGTGTTTCCTGGAATGCAATATCTTGTACACTATCTCTCAAGTTTCTTTAACCTATTGTTACCCTGACAATCAAGTCCTTAATAGCATCTCATCACTAATTTGATGATTGTTTACTTCACTCAAAATCCTCATATACTTTCAACAAGGTGAATCTCCCAATTGTAGCTGTCATATCTGCTCTCAAGCACAACCAAACTCTGATACTAACTATCATAAGCCAATAGCTCTTCTAGCCATATCATGCAGCACATGATGCCATTTTTTCCTAATATGCCAACCTTTCAATAAACTCAAGCTACACCTAGATAAATAATAGGTTAAAATAGATTTTGATCATCCATATAGTGAAATCCTATGTACAACATGTCTATAAGCAAACATAAGTGTGTAATTGAAGTATCCATCAATACCAAGCCTCAAGAATGTTCCACACAAGTAACCTCTAGTGTACCTTCAGAAAGGGCATTTTGATTAGGGAGAGGAACAACTCTATTTTATTAATATATGCCTCATTACATAGTTTTGAGTGTATAAGGGGAGTCTCTAAACTACCACACTTTGATCCCAAACTAGTGCTATGATGCCCACCAGAGTCACTGGACCAAAGTTTTTCTCATAGCAATAGACACACTTTTTCAGAGCTGATATAATAGGTTTTCCTATAGCTTGAAAAGGAATCTATGCACCATTTCATCTGGCGAAGATAAAAAATGTAGGGATCATAATTATATATTTTTCTACTTGTTATTAGTATTTTCTAGTACTACACAAGATGGGCTGGCAAAAACCTAGTAGCTGATAAGTCTAAATGAGAAAAGAGCTAAGATCGCTCATAAGTACAGAATAAGGCAGAAGCCCTAACTCACTAAGAAATAAGCATCGGCTCGCATAGCCAATAATCTATTTTGTGCGAGCTCGCATTGTTAGAAGCAAGCTCATGAGTTTGACATCACTGAACAAAGGCTAGCAACAAAGAGTCCTAGCTTGCGAACGTGACATCTCGCCCAGCAAAACGGCTCATCAAGGGTAAACATAATGCACGAACCCTCTTGGAGTAAATCCATGGGACCAGTTTGCAAGAAGTTGTGTGTAGGGCCCACCCACAAAAAGCAACCTACAAAGGATAATCAGTAGCCTGCAGTAGCCATTTTGCAATAGTTTAAGCTGTCTTGTATATTTATTACTTGATGTAATGGAAATACAAATTATGTAATTAAATTTGTAGCCTCCTGGCCTCTATAAATAAGAGGAGGAAGATCATTGTAAAAAAAGGCAACAAACCATATCAAAACTCCATAAAAATTTCTTTGGAATCATTAAAAGCTATCATGGACTTAGGGATCGATGCTACCTGATTTTAGCTAGACCATGTTAAAAGTCTTTCTATGTTGTTGCCATTCTTCCTCTCTATCCCTTCATTTTTTTCCTGCTCAATCGGATTGCAGTTTGAGTCCCAAAGAACTCTTCTGGTTGGTTAGATTTGGGACTAAACCAAAACCTACCGTCAACATTTTGGCACCATCTTTAGGCACTCATCTATTTTTTGGTTGATATTATGTCTTCTGGTTAATTTCTTGTGCTATTTTAAGTGTGAGAGGAAGAACTACCAAAGCTTCAAATGTTGTGGTTGACTAGTTGAAAGGTCATGTATCTATAATAGATTCCTCCATTGCTCCTGTCATAGGTACTGGGTAAGCTGACTCTTATCAACCTGTTGTTGTAGTCAATGGCATTGATAGAGCACAAACTTGGTGTCAGCGCTAGGAGAGATTGGAAAATATGATAGGAGAATTGACTAGAGTAGTTACAGTGCTAGCACAAGTACAAGATGTGCAAAGGCAAGCTAAGGTTGGTATACTAGGAAACATTCACCAGTAATAGTAAGTTAGATGTTCGAGCAGAGCCAATCAAGAAGTTTCTCGAGGTCCCTGCTTGCAAAAACAAACTTTAGATCACTATTCACATGACCAAAAGAGTCAAAGAAACTAACAATTTTCTAGGCGATGATTTGGCATACGGGACCCATTGCTGGAAGAGTTGCTTCAAAAGATGAACCAGTTGGAGGAACGTCTCCGAGCTTTGAGTGATTTAGTTCATTATGAGGAAAGGTCACCATTCTCCAAAAAGATTGAAGCACAACCCCTTCCTCTTAAGCTCAAAGTCCCCATGATTCTACTATACAATGGGGACACTAATCTTTATGATCATCTGGACACCTTCAATGTTTAGATGGATTTGCAAACAGTTGATCCTTTAGTTAAATGCCAAGTTTTCCTAGCTACTCTAGGGAGTGTACCTCAGGCATGGTTTAGAAGCCTTCCAGCTTGCTCAATATGTAGTTGGGAAGAATGTTAACAAAAGTTCATCAGCTAATATCAAGCGCTGAAGAGATAGCTCATGCCCCCTGTCATCTTGCAATGATCTTTCAGCGTAAGCATGAATTACTGAAGGATAACATTGCCAAGTTTAGACTTAAAGCCAATTCAGTAGATAATCCTTCTGAGGAAAATATTTTGGCAATGATCTTTGTGGGACTTCACAAATATGGAAAACTACATAAGAGCATTTACAAGTTCCTGGGGAAGGATCTTATTGAGTTCTATGAGTGAACTACTAAGTAGATTAAGGGGGAAGAGACTTTTAGCTTTGGAAGGCCTGATCAGAAGGATGAGAAGGGTGGCTCCATTTAGAATAAAAAGAGAAGTGGCGAAGGTTAGAGTGATCACCCCAGTGACCAAACTACGAAGAAAGTGAGAACCGAGCGACATCAACATCCAAGTCACCATGATCACTACAGCATCATATTGGACACTCTAGATAGAATATTTGCATTAGAAAAGGGAAGAGAAAACTTCAGAATTCCCAACCCTTTGAGGACTCCTTATGTGAATAGAAACATAAACAAATCTTGCGCCTATTACAAGGACATTAGGCATAACACTTCAGATCATCGAGCCCTCAAAGATGCAATTGAAGATTTGATTAAGAGGGGCCACTTAAAGGATTACGTAGTATGACTTGTAAGGAAATAGCCCTTTTAGCCTCAGTTGGATCTTGAGCAAGGGCAGACATCCGTAGTGAGGACCATATTTTGATCTTACAATGAAGCCTGTAGAAATAGCCAAAATTTTATGTATAAATGGCCTCTGATCAAATTCTCAGCAAAATGATAGTTTAGTAGCTAGGCCCTAAGATGCGAGCTCCCCTGTTCCAACTTGTGACTATATCCTTTAAGCTTTGAGTTAAATTGGCATTGCGCTAATACGACCTACTCTTCAACACCACATTAATATGACCAACATTATTATGTTAGAATGATCTACTTCTCGACACCGTCCTAATGCGATCTAGCTTGTATATGACTAACTTTTTGAGGTGTCATATGCACGCTACCTCGTCATGCATATGACTAACTTTCTTAGGCACTATATGCATGCGACCTCCAACTCATGCATATGACCAACTTTCTTAGGCACGATATACATGCTACCTCGTCATGCATACGACTAACTTTCTTAGGCATCGTATGCATGCCACTTCCAACTCGTGCATATGACCAACTTTCTTAGGTACCATATGCACATTAACTCATGCATATGACTAACTTTCTTAGGCACCATGTCATGCGACCTCGTCATGCATACGACCAACTTTCTTAGGTACCGTATGCATGTAACCTCCAACTCATGCACATGACCAACTTTCCCAGGCATTATGTGCACACAACCTTGTCAAGCATATGATTAACTTTCTTAGACATCATATGCATGTGACATCCAACACGTGCACATGACCAACTTTCTCAAGCACCATTTGCATACAACCTAATGCTTGTAACTCGTATGTGACTTTATACTAGGCATAGCTTTCATGTGACCTACCTATATACTACTCATTATTGAGCCACCCCAATGCCCAAACTCATTGCTCACTGAGAAGTATGATCGATTGATTATTTAAATATTTTATTTTATTGTGATTTGCAGAAGCTTATATTCTCATCTATGATATGTAGAATACTCAACACAGTATGCAAGAATTATGAAGAAAAATTCATTCATTCATTAAAAGCCTCACTCAATGAGGTACATTTACATCAGAAAATTCATAATACAAATCAAAACAAGCCTATGACTATTACATTCTAGAAAGAAGATTGCTTCTTGGAAGATGAACTCCAACCAACAGAGGTCCAGTGGGGATGTTCACTCCTTAATCTTCTTTTGGCCACCCTCATTGGTTCAGAGCTCCTTTTCAGCTCTCCACCTAGCACTAAAAATTTAAAAGAAGCCAGCAGACATGGCTAGAAAGGCAAAACCCCATGAAATCACTATAAGGTAATAATCCAAGATCTATACAAGATCTTCCAAGATCCTTAAAGAAGGATTGCCCATGAAGGCTTCCTATGCAATGGACCATACATGCCTCACTAGAAAGGCACATCATCAGAAATATGGGAGGCTTATCTAGAGTACCCTAGATCACTCAGTGAAGAAGGAAGAAGAACTTCCTATGCTTTAAATAAACTAGCTTGGTGTCACCAAAAAGTCCAAAAAAACATCCCAACCACTTTTTCATTAAATGCCTTAGAAGAAAATGAGGTTGACACCAATAGCTATGAAGCATGTACAACCGAGGGTATGGCCTTGAGTAGATGAAATACTAGGCTGACCAAAGACTTTAACTACACGACAATCCACAAAGGAAGCCCTTTGCCAGCAAAACTATAACTCCTAGCCCGTGAAGTGAGCTGAGAGTTAGGGACTAATGTTATGGGTACTTTCTAGTACTGTACGAGATGGGCTGGCAAAGAACTAATAGTAGATAAGTCCAAATGAGAAAAGAGCTAAGATTGCTCACGAGCATAGACTGAGGCAAAAGCCCTAGCTCGCTAAGGAACAAGCCTAAGCTCACATAGCCAACAATTTGCTTTGTGTAATCTCGCATTGTCAGAAGTGAGCTCATGAGTTTGGCATCATTGACCGAAAGCCAGCAGTGACCCTAAACTAAGAGTTCCAGCTTACGAACATGACATCTCACCTAACAAAAGGCCTTATCAAGAGTAACCTTGAAGTAGGGACCCTCTCGGACCAAATTCATGGGACCAGTATGCAAGAAGTAGCATGTAGGGCCCACCCATAAAAAGCAATCTACAAAGGTCAATCAACAGCTTGGAGAAGATATTTTACAGTAGTCTAAACTATCTTGTACATTTATTACTTGATGTAATGAAAATACAAATTGTGTAATGACATTTGTAGCGTCCTGGCCTCTATAAATAAGAGGAGGGAGATTACTATAAAAAAGGCAAAAAACCATATCAAAACCCTATAAAAATATCTTTAGAATCAATAAAAGTTATCATGGATGTAGGAATCGATGCTACCCGATTTCAGTCAAACCACATTAAAAATCCTTCTATGTTGTTACCGTTCGTCCTCTCCATCCCTTCATTCTTTGCATGCTCAACCAGATTGTAGTTTGAGTCTTAAAGAACTCTTCTAGTTGGCTGGATTTGGGATTGAACTGAAATCCACTATCAACATTACTTAAATTGAACAAATGATCTATGCTATAAAAGCATAAACACCCCAAAATATGAAAAGTACAAAAGCATAATATTTAAATATTTTTGCTCCAAAATTTACACCACAAGACCTCCTCTTTATGTTTGATTTTTATGGCAAATTTTGATTAAAATCAAGCTCTTATCCTATAGCAGTCCCCTCTAGTTAAGAAAAACTTGTCCTTGAGTTGTCATCCAGATATAACAATATATTGGGAGAATGATACTCATGTAAATTCCCTACATTGAAGGTATAAGAAATGGCTAGGGACTCTAGTAGATCCACCATATAAATATTGTCATTGATCTTACTTCAAATTCTGCAAAGACCTATCTTCTTCTTTTTCTTCTTCTTCTTCTTCAATTTGTTGTAGGTCATGTAAGAAGTTGTTTCTTACACAATTGGACCATAACCAAATCACATTCTTTGAATATTTTTAGCTTTTTGTGCATATCTATGGCTACATTGTATTTAGCATTTGATTCTTTGGGCTTTCCTCTCACTTCTAATTGAACAGCCTGGATCTTTTCAGCCATGTGTTAAGAATAATACTATATCTTGGTGTTTTGGACAATGGTACCTAATATAGAGTATGCTTTGGAATCCTTCATAGATGATTTCAAAAGATGATTTTCTAGTGGACCTGTTTACAATATTGTTATAGGCGAATTCTATTTATGGAAGAAAATAGTCCCACTAATTTTGGCATTCCTCCATAAAAACTTCTAATAATATTTCATAAGGTCTTGTTGACAATTGTGGTTTGACCATTGGTTTGAGGATGGAAAGAACTACCAAATTGTAAATTAGTTTGGAAAAATCCCTACAAAGTCCTACAAAAATGGTTTAAGATTTGATTCATTAATTTTATGAATGTGCTTGACGCACTAGACAATTCAAATGTTATAACAAGCCACTCATATAACCCTTTGTCACCCAATCTTATTTGGATTTGATGATAGCTATTCTTTAGATTAAGTTTTGAAAATATCTTTGAATAGGACAAACCATAAAGCATGTTGTCTAACCGAGGAATAGGGAACTTCTATTTGATGGTTATCCTATTTATAGCCTGACTATCAACATGCATTCAACAACTTTCATCCTTTTTTAGAGTCAACATAGCTAGTATTGAACATGGACTTATGTTCTCTTTTATAAATCCTTTCTTTAGCAATTCTTC
Organism: Saraca asoca; assembly: GCA_026873985.1. Taxonomy (NCBI): domain Eukaryota; kingdom Viridiplantae; phylum Streptophyta; class Magnoliopsida; order Fabales; family Fabaceae; genus Saraca; species Saraca asoca. The sequence goes on along the minus strand of JANHAO010012903.1, from coordinate 7,830 downwards.
TACATTATCTTGTAGAATTTTAGATTCCAGAGGATTCATTCTATCATATGGCAAGTTAAGTAGGCTAACTCCTGATAGGAAATTAATCTGGTGTTGCACAGTTCACATTGGAGGCAAACTATCAGGAAGGTCATTATTCATGACGTCTACAAGGGCTTTAAATAATGATTACAATGTCTTAGGAATTTCTATCTCAATTGAATCCTTTCCTTGCTCAATCAACACATAAACTCTATCTCTATTCTTATTATTGAACATGATATTAGGTTTTTAAGAAGTACTAAAAGATTTTTCTTCCACCATATCAGAATTGATTTTTGTCTTCCTTTTTGCAATTGGTTTAATAATGATATTTGTTTTTCCCCATATGAAATAGTAAGCATTCTCTCTTTTTTTATGAGTTATATCTACATCATATTACCAAGACTATGCTTACAATACAAGACATGCATCGATGTCAACTAAATCACAAGCTATAATGTTCTGGTAGGATTTGCCAATGGATATAGGGACATGACAACTTTTAGTCATTCAACCCAACACCTTTCTGGATCCAATCAATTATATTAGAAGCATGATGTTTCCTTATTTTTAGCTACAATTGGTTCACTAATCTTTTGGAGATAATGTTTTCACTGCTTCCATTGTCTATGATCATGTCATACACCTATTGGTTAATTGTACACTCTATGTGAAAGATGTTATGGCATTATATGTGGTCCTCTTGTTGTGGAGTGAAGAGCAATCATTGTACAAGCTAGGGTTTCCCTTTGCTTGTGTCGTCCACTTCACCAAGTGGATGGGCTACATAGCTAGGATTAATATTCTACATTTATGTGTTGCCTTGGAGTCCATATTCTTTAACAAGTCCAAACTCATCAGCCTTTATGTGCCCCTTGTGTGTCTAGTAAGCGTAAACCATGAGTCCAAACTTGTAAACTCTATTATGTAATAATTCTCGATTTATTTTAATTCATTAATTAAAACAACTTCCTAAGTAAGGAACTATTCTACCACTTATGATCTCCTCCAGAGTTAATATAAAAGTTCTAACAATATTCAAATATTAACATTGAAAATTTACTAATATTTAATAATTGTAATCTCTATTAGAATTATTAAATCATTGATTATTAGAATTGCTAAATCATTAATTAATTAACACTTCTAATCATATTAGAACACTTAATTAATCATTTCAAATTTTCAAAATGCTTAGTAACTCAACCCTTGAACTCAACATTTTGCATTCTAATTTTTCCTTTGACTTTGGATCAGAGAGATTCTATTATGTGTAACCCATTTTGTTTCTATACATATTGCCAATGAATTGATTTACAAGCTTTTACAAGGTTAATTGAATTTAATTCAAATAGAATTATCCTAAATTGTTCAAGTAGATTCATAGATCATAATTGGCTTCTAGCAAAATCTCATGACCACCTAAATTTCAGGAATAGATTTGTAAAAATCAAAACCTTTAATGATAAGGTGTTAGTGTGTAAGTCAATCCCTTCATATACTGATATTCAAATTTGTAATGCCTCGAAATGGAAAACATGACCTACATAAGAAATCACAAAGTAGTGTCTTCCTACAGGCCTTGCACCTGGACTTATCTGAGTATAATAAAACACAATAAGCTTTTGTTTTACAAGAAAGTAGATAAAAGAAATGCACAATATATATATATATATATTTATATTTTTGTTAAGAAACTCATCTTCAAAACTCTTCAAAAGAAATATTTTTCTTTTTTTTTTTTTTGACAAAAATTTTGACAAAATTTTCTTTATTTTTGACCACATAAAACTTGTCTTACAAACACTATAGTATGCAAAACATGATAACTCAATACATGTACACTTAAAACTATCCACTGCCAAAATATTGCTCCAAGAGTGATGTCTTCAATCTTCCACAAGATAGACTACCAAGCCATGAGTAAACCTGCAGCCTAAAATATTTTTTTGTTTTAAAAAAAGAAAACATACTAAATTCTAAAGAATCCAATAAGTAAATCGCTTACTCATGCATGGGTGTAGTAGTTAACCCTATTCTATTGATACAAACTATGCATGCATCTTCATTTTTTTTAGAATTGGCCTCTTTTCAAGCTCATAAAATCTAGAATTATTAACATTGAAACAATAATCAATTCCATACACTCTTAAGTTATTCACTTTTCTGTGCCCATCTGCATTCATATATGAACATCAATGCATTGCAAGGGAGAAGAAAGAGCTCCTAGGAATTAAATTCCTTGTTTTTTTTAAGTGACAAACACGTAAAAAAATTTTTTCTCTTACTCACAAACTTCATTAGGCTTTCTCTAAGCATTTCACTAAGGTGGTCTTCATTCATGTTATACATCAAACACAAAAACAATAACAATCTCACACCATTTTTTTTAAAGACTTTAGCGCATCCAAGTTTATTCTACCATCCATAAATAAACAATTTCAATGAGGACAATCAAAACCAAAAGAAATACGCCATTCTTTAAATGGAAATTGAACCCACAAAGTCACAATTCATTCAATAACTTCCATTTTAAATTTCAAATTCAGTTACAATCTTCTATCTCTTTATCCCTCCACCAATTAATCTCCCCTTATCACTCCAATAGTTTTCTTTTTCTTTTTTTGCTCAAATTCAATAGCATGAGATGGTTACTTAATGAATCATACTCAATGGTCTAATTTCCAATTTAGACACAAATCAACAATGCAAGCATACACATTCAAAAGTTTAATCTCAGTACAAACTCTACAAGGCAAACATACACATTTCAATTTTCCTTTGTGGACATTTAGTCTACCTTTTTCTATTATAACTAAGAGACACATCCACTCTTTGTTTATGATAACCACTGTGACACTTGCAAGGTTTCAATTCCCATATTTATGTTTCAATGACTATGAGATTCCATAGTCATACATCCATACATTCCAAATTTGCCTATAGATCCACAAACACACATTACTAATAACCAATGGTTTTATACATAGCACAAATTCCAATATATGCTCATCAAACAATTTCAATCTAGTCAAATCAAAAACTATAATCACTCAAACGTAAGTGAACATAAAATGCCATGGCCAAACCAGGGTCACCCGGTTCCCTCTTTTTTTTAAAAGGGCAGATTCACTTATTAGAACTTAATCAAATAAAGAAAGACGTTGTGATCATCATTTAAATTATAAAGGTCACTACCGAGGACCTCAAGTTACACAACAAGTTGTTTCACAAACATCCTATTTGAGCATAAAACAACTGTTTGCTAAACAGCCACACAATAGATTATTCCACAAAGATTTTGGTATCATATCATAGCACAGAAATTTCTAGCTGGATTTGGACTCTTAGGTCAACTTCTTTTAGGTAAATGGCACTTGTTATTTCTTTCATTTTCAGTCATCAATTCCATTCTCCATACTCCTTATCTTTCCACCAATTCAATGTTCATTTGCATATCTCAATAACAATTCAATTTCATTTCAACATTTGCCTAATGAATTTGTTCCCAAAAATCCAAATTTCCAACATAATACAAAACATCAAGTTGTCAAATCAACTCTCAATTTAAGATAGTCAATCTCATTTAACCATTCCTACTGTATTTTGGGTAGACACCCACTTCACATTTCAACCCACCCTCACAAGAGGCAACCATTCACAATTCAATCCTGTTCACATGATTCATGCAACTCAATCATATGATAATAAACAAAAGAAGCAACTTAAAAAGAATCTCCTTTTCCCTTCAAAATAGTTACTACCATATTCACAAAGCAATACATATTTCCAATGGACATTGCACTTCACATTTAAGTATATATAATGCCATTACAGCAAAGGAGGTCAATCAATGTTTTTTTTTTATAAACATACATGAAGCAATATAGCACGAGGTGAGCGATTTACTCATCTTGATTTAAAGTTTAGAAGCTTAAGTCTTGCTTCCAAGGGAATGAATAGCTGCACTCCTTGCCTCCACCTAAGAATGTCAACAATTTATTTCACTATGGTCAGAACTACGTTTCAATTCAATTAGAAAATTGTCATTAATTTCCTAGATTCCTAAAGAATTTGGCACATTGCAGCTGACCCAAACATAAACTATCTCTATCATATGCAATAGGGTTTAGCGTGTCAGAAATACTTCAGCACCCACTAGAGGCATCCAAGAAAAATTGTAATTACAACTAGGAATTGACGTACCCATTCCCAAAGAGTAAGTGAGAAGCTTAGATTGAGCGTGGGAGAGGCTAACCCGAGCTGGACATGCTGTAACCGAACAGGGCATCAATCTTTTGCCAGGTCAGGGCCTAGTACGAAGGCCAGCAGCTGCTAGGTCAGACGTCTTCAGGGCCGACGAAGGACAGGACAATGACCGACGATGAGGCATCAGCAAATGGAGCTCAAGTTGGAGTTGCTGTGACCAGATGGAGGAGATGCAGTCCGAAGGGACTAAGCTGCTGTCATGCACACGAGAGAGAAAGAGAGAGCTGAGGGTGAATGTCTACTTATTGTGGGGCACTTCAGCTGAAAGTTGGAGTAAATAGGGCTTAAAGTGCCACCCAACCAAAATGACTTATAAATAGAGTTTTGTCCTAAACAAATAAAAATAAAATCTGTTTTATTTCTTTATTGCATTTTATACATATATGTATTTTTTTTAAAAAAAAAGAGTGGGTGATTTTAGTTCACCCCAAGATCAGTTCAACTTCTATTATGCTAGGCACTTCAATTGTGTTAATTAAATATAGCTTTCGAAAATTCCAACGGACAAGACATTCCAATGGAATTTATCCGTTGAAATTTAAAAATTAAGCAAAATACGTCGTTTTACTTAACTCTCCAACTGACCATTCCGTTGGAATGTTCGTTGGAAGTTTTTTTCTCGTAAAAAATTTAAAAACTAGCGTATTTTAAATATTCCAATGGATATTCGAGCAGAATTAATATCTGTTAGAATATTCCAATAGAATTAGATTCGCTGGAATATTCCAACAGAATTAGATCTGTTGGAATTTTCGTTAGAATATTTCGTTGACAAATCCCGATTTTCTTGTAGTGCAGGATCCCCAAAAGGGGTATGATTATCCACTCACCTTAGGAATTCTTTAGACGATCAAATTTTTCCAAAAGAAATGGTGTGATGCCAGAAGAAGGTTCCACAAGGTGCTAGATCACCAAACTTGATTATTTGAGTGACTCTACTTGAATATTTGGATGGAACTGAAAATTGACATCAATTACTTGATTCTTCAATAGATGCTTCACTGAAGCTGATTGAACAAAAATTTCAACATACAATAGATTTTTAGGGGTTAGGGGGTTAACGTTTCATATTGGATTTCTTGACAACTTGAGGAAAGTTTTATATAATATAATTCTAATGCTTTAGGAAGATTTAACAGCATCTAATGAAGTTGTGGGAAGCTTGAAGTGGGCTAAATCACAGCTGAAAAGCCACCCCGTGTCTGGGCTAAGAGTGTAGGAAGAGAGGAAGAAATGAGCCACTGGACTGGGCCAGTGAAGGAGAGATGCTGGAGAAGAGAAAGACAGAAAACTAAGCATGCGCGTTCACCGGATGGAGGAGAAATGAAGATAAAGAATAGCCGGCGATGAAAGAGAACATAGAAACACAGGAAGGTGTTTGGGGAAAGAGAGCCGGGCACAGTGAAACACAGTGAAAGGGGTCAATGCTCGAGGAATTAAAATAAAAAGAAAAATAGAGCAAATTAGAATACTGTCCCAACAAAACTTCTAAGATTTTTATTTTATTTCATTAGATTTTCTTTTATTTATTTCTTATTTTATGATTTTTTTTCCAAGGTATTACATGTATATATTTAAGTAAATATATTTGTGAATGATAATGGTGAAGATAATATTTTCCACCCTGTTATACCTGAAAATGGTAGATATTTGACACCCCCCATATGTAATCAGGTCAGCAGACCTTGATTCATTCAATTATATATCTTCCTTAAATAACATTTATTTATTTAAATTATGGGTCATCTAGAATGTTAAGGAATTGCATACGGCGAATCTAGACTGTCTTGAATTGAAAAATATTTTATTAGTTGTATTCTTGGGCTAATTAATTTGTAATTTTTTTATCAGGGTTGACTAATTAAAGAAATAATCGGGTTGGAGTGAAAATGGTGCAAAAAAATAAATATAAAATAAACATTTATTTTAATAAAAGACGCAAATTAAGAAACCACGGTGGATGGATGGAAAAAAAAAAACAATTGGAACTGTTCAATTCTTAAAGGAGTTATACCACCAAAAAACATCATCCGTGTTTAAGTAATTTATTCAATCAACATCTAGAATATATTTGTTCCCTTCAGAAATTAATTTAAAGCTTCTTTGCACGGTGATTTCCATCATTTTTCTTTTCTTACAAACATGTGGGAAAATACATTTTACATCTTTGCTGTTTTTGTGAGTGACATATTATGTCCTTATACTGTAAAAACCTACAAATTGTAACTTAAATTTTAAATAAATTACAATTTATTCCCTAAAATATGAAAAAACTATGAAAATATTAATTTACTATTGCTTTTGATCCTAAACTAGCAAGTATGTTGCATATATATTGTTAATGTCATATATTTTCTCTTATAAGCACAAAGTCCATATTAAACTTATTCTTGACTCTAACTATTCTCTTGACTCAGATAATAAAATTCATATTTTCATAATAAAATAAGACATTTAATTTAAATTTCGTGCCTTATCAGTAAAGAAACAAATTTGTCAATAAAGTATATGTAACACATTTACTTATTTAAAGTAAAATTATCGGAAAAATGCACTTTACACCATTAAAATTTCACTAAGCATCAAATTATCCCTTAAACTTTAAAATCCTATAAATTACACCCTTTAACTTCAAAAAAAAATTACAAATTACACTTTTAAAGTTTGAAAAAATAATCAAAATATTAATTATCTAATTATTTTAACTCTAAATTAATAAAAATGTTGCATATATTTTGTTGAAAGACTTGTTTCATCACCTACAAGACACAAAACTTAAATTAAATGTCTTCCTTCATCATCAAAATATAAGTTTTATAATCTAAATTTTGAGAATAGTTGGAATCAATAATAGGTCAGGTGCTTGCATATATTTTGTTGATAAGAAATAACACCTTAATAATGCATATACAACATATTTACTAGTTTATAGTTAAAATTAATAGCCAAGTAACATTTTTATTATTTTTTTTCCAAAAATTAAAGTATAATTTGTAATTTGTTTAAAGTTTTAATGATGTAATTTATAGGTTTTAAAAGTGTAGGAGATAAGTCATTTTTATTTTTTTTTTCCAAAACTTAAGGGATAATTTGTAACTTGTTTAAAGTTTTAATGATGTAATTTATAGGCTTTAAAAGTGTAGGAGATAAGTCATTTTTATTATTTTTTTTCCAAAACTTAAGGGATAATTTGTAACTTGTTTAAAGTTTTAATGATGTAATTTATAGGTTTTAAAAGTGTAGGAGATAAGCTGTCACTTAATAACGCTTCAAGAGTATGAAGTGTATTTTCCTCTAAAATTAATAAAAGTTAATATTTTTATAGTTTTCTCAAACCCTAATGGGATAATTTATAACTTTTTTAAGCTTAAGACAATAATTTATAGATTTTTAAAGTTTAAAAGAGTAATTTATCACTTAATCACTACAAGAATTTCAGGAAATTCCAACGGACAAAATCCGTTGGAATTTCACAAAAATCCGTAGGAATTTGGAATTCTAACGGAAATTCCAACGGATTTTGATCCGTTGGAAAACCGC
>JANHAO010012902.1:0-16124 GCA_026873985.1 Saraca asoca | reverse complement strand
CCCGGTGTTGCTCTATGCTACAAGTAGAGTAGAGTAATCCGATTTTATAAATTACTAATTCGATGCGCCTCGACACTCGCATCAGAGAGCTCGTCCTCGTGCGAGCTAGGACTGCGACTAGGTGGCTGTGAGCTTGGCGTAAAAGTGAGCTGCAGCTGGATGTGAGATTGTCTCCTCACAAGTTGCTGCATGGCGGAGCTCGAGCTCGTCATAGGACCTCCTTTTTTAAGCCACAATTAAGCCTTAAACATCAGCAAACAAACAATATCAATTCAACTCAATTCCTCTATTAATAAATCTAAAATTTTCATAAACAAAACAACAACACCACTTTAAACAAAAATAACTAATAACACAGATTGACTTATAAAAATCACTCTCAAACTTCAACAATTAAAGTCTAGAAATTATCAAAATAACTCTATTTCCATAGAGTTATCATGTCCTTATACTATATTTAGTTTATGGCTGAATGATAATTTTCTGTGTATTGAAATCTATGTTGATTCTCCTATTCCTTACACTTGTTTCATTTCCTTTGCTTTATGGAACATCTGGCCTTTTAGAAATGATGTTATCTTTAACAATGAGTCTAATATGGATATTAAAAAAGCCATTGATTTAATAGTCATGAAGTTCTAGGCCATTCTTGGGAAAAGCAAAAACATGTATAAATTGTAGGTTAAGGAAATCTGTTAGGTGCCTCCTCGAGTTGGCTATAAAGTAAATTCAGATGAGGCTTCCAAGGGTAATATAGAAAGAGCGGGTTGCAGGGTTGTCATCAGAGATGTAAGTGGCACGTGGATTGTCAAATGCACTTGAGGAATGAGAGTAACATCTAATTTTGAAACTGAGCTTGGTAGGCATAGAGATAGGCTCTAACCAGCCTTGAATGGGAATTTACTGCCAATTGGTGTTGAACTTGATGTTATATTTGTAATCAATTTATTAAATTCTCACAATTTTAGTTCTTGTACATGTAGAGGTTCTAGTTACTGATTGCAGAAAACTTTTGCAGCCTCTATGTCAGCCGACTATTTCTCATTCCTTTAAAGACAAAAACTTAGTTATGGATTATCTTGCAAACTTTTCTATTTTCTTAAATAATGAACTTTATATTTTGAAGCATTTGAGCCCTACTTAAGCTATTTTATGATTTTCGTAGGGCTTCTATGCAACACCTAAAAAAAAGTAACTACGGGATTGAAATGAAAAATCTCAATTTTCGTTAGGGCCATAACATAATTACTTTCAGGAGAGCTTATTTGAAGTTAGTGAAAAGTCTTAGGGTCAAACTACAATTTGCCCCATTCCCTTTTATGTATATAATTTCCTTAGCTGGCTTCCCTTTTTCGGAAACTTCCTTTGCGTGTATGCATCTTCCTTCTCTCCTGAAGCTCTCTCCTTCTTGCGCTGCTCTGACATTCGGTCGGTCTCCACTTCATCTCGCCATTACCATTCGACCATGCATCGGTTGGTCACATTCCATTCCCTTTTGTTAATCTTCCCTTTCTCGATATCCAACAACTAAAGCCAAAAGCTCCCTAGTCGCAACTGTTCTGCATTTTCTAGCAAGCTTCTTCTCCTTAGTCCGATGTTGTTCTACACATTTTCGGGCGGTCTCTTCCTCCTTCATCCTCTTGCACCTCTTCTTTTTCTCTTCAACACTATTCGGCTGCTTGCTCCATTAGCTTGCCAGTGAGGCTTCCGCAGGCAGCGAGCTGACCACCGGTATTTCAAATTTCAGTGAGTAATCCTAGAATAAAAGATTTATTCTATAGTAACCCTACAACTAGTTTCCAAGAATTTCCGTTAAAACCTTTACTGTGTTAGCCATAAGAAATTTGAAATATTCTTGTTGTTTTGTATTGTCTTACTTCAAAGAAGCTTCCAAGGAAGAATCAAGCTCATAAATGTTAGATTCTAAAACTTTAGCTAACTTAGTTCTCCAAGGAATTTTTAAGATGAGTGGATAATCCTCCTCACTTATTAATTCCATGTATAAATATAAAATAATTTTATTTTGTGAAATGTATAAATCATTTTAAATAATGAGATTTTCTATATATATTAATCTGACCTTGAAAGTATTTTTACACGTTGTATGTATTGATGAAATGGTTGGCCATGCTAAAATTATGCATTTTCATCTTGCTTTATATCATTGAAATTAATGATACTACTTTTCTATATGATGAATAGATGTGGAAATACGTAATAGATTTATGTATGTTTTAATAAATGTGCTTACCCAAATAATGAATTTTATGCTACATGATATATTTTGAGTGTTGATTTGAGATATTGGACCCATTGGAAAATTTATTGATAACACTCAAGTGCACTTGTGATATGATATTTACTTAGTGTGATTGGGGGAGAATATATAAATATCTACTTGGTGTGATTGGAGGAGAATATATAGATATCTACTGGGTGTGATTGGGGGAGAATATATGAATATTTACTTGGTGTAATTGGTGGGTTTGGCGGATTACGACAATGACAATATTATGGTTGTCTCTTGGAATTGTCATTTGGGATTCTAGTTGAATGTTTTATTATGTAAGTATTGACATATATATTCTAAACAGCTTCATTGAATATCTTCTTATGTTTACGTTGAGATGGACATTTTCTATATTATCATGCATTGTAGTTTATTTCATTCTATTAATTACCATATTTCAGTGGTTTAACTTTCTTGATGGATAAGGGTTTCTAAAGTTATTTTGTGACTATTTCTATTGAATGAGTAAGCATATTTTCACGGCTATATTTACATTTATATAAATATTTTTTAGCATGACTTTTAAATGAGGTTTTTGGGTGAATATAGGATTGTTTACTTACTGAGTTTCTATAAAACTCACTCCTCTCTTTTCATATTTTTCAGAGCCTCGGGATTCTCCTACCATCCTTCCACCTCACCCGGATACAAGATCTGCTTCTTGAGCTAGTAAGTCATTTTTGCGAAGCATACAGGTATACAAATGGTGGAGTTGATAATAGTTGGTAGGAATGCATTATACATGTGTATGTTATCTAGATGCCCAATAGGACATGGATTGTTTAGCATGAGCCACTGCTTTATTTTTGTTATATGTTGTACATGTTATATTGGGCATGTAGCCCTTTTTGTATATGTTGGCCTTGCGCTTGGATGTTGGAAAAACAAGAGAAATTTTGCTAGATTTTTGGTAGAATTATTATGTGAATATTATACATATATTTATAAAATTGTGAATATTCAATATAATTTACATTGTTAGACTTGTAGAGGGTTTTCTACCGGCGACCTCCTATGCCGGTTAGTTCCACAGATTAGGGCGTGACATTCTATGCCTAGACAAATTTCTTCTTAGAAATTTAATTTTCTAGTTTGCAAAAAAAAAAAAATTTGTTTCAAGTGTTCAATATATTGTTGCATTAAGAAGAGTTAAAATATTGAATTTTGCTTATTGAGAATTTTATATAAAATTGAAAAATATTTAATATTTACGAGAGTGGTTTTATATTTTATCGTCATCATTGGGTTATTAGAATGGATTTGAATTTAATATAGTAACAGGGGTAGTTAGCTATGGAATTGTTGAGATTGATAATAGAATTAAAAAATTAATTCCTTTATTGAATATATAATTCATGTATAGTAAAATTTGCTTCCTTTACTTAACTTTAATAAAATCCATGATTTGAAATTCTTCACCCACATAAGGTTTCAGATTAAGTTATCTTTTTCTTTTTCCTTCTCTCACCTTGTGAAGCTTTTATTACTATCTATTACTGTTGACTACCATCTATCACTACTACCAATATTGATCACTACCCACTATTATCTACTACTTATGGTTACTGACCACCGTCTGCCACTGCTTATAATTGTTGACCACCTTCTACTGCTACTATTATCGTTGACTGTTATCTATCATTACCTGTGACTATTAACTATCTTTCATAATCACTTATCATTATTTACCCTTTATTACTATTAACCACTGCTCACAACCATCTATTACTATTAACCACCACTTTCTACCACTTATCACTATTGATTATTGGCTATCACTACCACCTTTCAAAGTTGACCAACAACTATCACTATCGTTAACTACCAACTACTACTGTTAACTATAATATATTGCTATTGATCACTATCTAACTAAATAGTAAGAAAAAAAAATAAATAGTGTAATTTTATTTTTTAATTGAATCAAATAAATAAAAAAAATAAGAATTATCATTATTTTTATTTCTCTTTATTTGATTATATTTCTTTTCTATTTTTACATCTATTGGTTTACGCTTCTTTATTATAAATCAATTTTATATTATTATTTATTTATATGTTACATGTTATTAAAAATAATTAAATCATTCTTAATGTTAATAAATTTTCTTAATTATTACTTTTTTTTTAAATTTAATGATGCATTATCTTCTTATTCATTGATAATAATTTTCCTTACATTAACAATTAATTAAATTTAAACTCTATTAAAATTGTAATGGTCTTGAGTAAAGAATTTTGTATATTAGGTTAATACAATCTTGTAATCTCATAGGCATTTTTAATGGTACGGATGAAAATTTTGAGAGTTTTTCTTTTTGTTAATTCGAACAAAGAAAAAGTGTATTGTGTTTGTTGATAGCTTCACATTCGTTGAATTATAAAAGATTTATTATTATTATTAATTTTACAAAAAGTTTTGAATTATAAAAAGATTTGTAATTATTTTTATATTTTAATTGAGCCGTGCACCGACGTGATCGCGCGGCCGTGGTAGGGTTTTTGTCGCAAATTCGTCCGGTTCGAAACCCTAGCCGAGTCCCACGTGAAGTAACGGATCATTGGAAACCGTCCATCATAACCGCACAAACAAGAGGCGCAAGTGGTTTTCTAGCAAATGCCAGAACCCGCAACGCACAATAGGAGCTTGATCGACGGCCCAGAGTTTTGGTTTGGGCTCTTCAAATACGAATCATGGCCTAAAAAAACGAGAAACTTTTTTCTTTTTCGGTAATTTCCCCCCAACTTTAGACCTTTCTTCATAACCTGTTACCCCTTTGGTTTGCCTTCTGTTTTCCAACTAAATCTTCCCACGAAATTTAGTTTTCTTTTTCACAGTCCCACAGCAGAGGAGGCTGTTAACAGAAACATCACTAGTCTTGTTCATCCCCGAGGGCTCTCATAAGGTAAACTAAAACAACTTTGATCCCTTCGAATCACAGTTTCTTAATTTCAACAGTGCTAGTGTTTATTTCACTGGTAAACGGTGTGTTTATCATCTCTACATTCTCAATGGAGTTGTTTTGAATTTTTAATGGTGCTAATGGGGAAGGGTAGACCTAGGGCTGTTGAAAAAGGTGTGATAGGGCAAAGTTTAAATGTTTCATCATCGTTGAATATACCATCAGGGCCCGTATATTACCCTACTGAGGATGAATTCAAGGACCCTTTGGAATTTATATATAAGATTAGGCCCGAGGCTGAGCCGTATGGGATTTGCAAGATTGTTCCACCTAGTACTTGGAAACCTCCATTTGCTTTGGATCTAGATTCTTTCACCTTTCCCACTAAAACACAAGCCATTCATAAGTTACAGGCACGTCCTGCTGAGTTTGACTCCAAGACTTTTGACTTGGAGTACTCTAGGTTTTTAGAGGATCACTGTGGTAAAAAGTCAAAGAAGAGGGTTGTTTTTGAGGAGGAAGAATTGGACTTGTGCAAATTATTTAATGCTGTTAAGCGGTTTGGTGGATATGATAGGGTTGTGAAGGAAAAGAAATGGGGGGAGGTTTCTCGGTTTGTGACCCCGGGGAGGAAGATTTCAGACTGTGCAAAACATGTCTTAAGTCAGTTGTTCAGAGAGCATTTGTATGATTATGAGAGTTACTATAATCGGTTGAATCAAGAGATGGCACGGAGTGGTAAGAGAGGCATGCATGAGGATGAAAAAAGTAATCATGGGGTCCAATCTTCAGGATCAAAGAGGATGAGAAAAGGTACTGATTGTTTAAGAGTTAAGGATAATAAAGTACAAGAGGAAGAACATGATCAGATTTGTGAGCAGTGCAGAAGTGGTTTGCATGGAGAAGTGATGCTTTTATGTGATAGATGTGATAGGGGATGGCATATTTATTGTCTTTCTCCACCGCTGAAACAAATTCCCCCAGGGAACTGGTATTGCTTTAATTGCTTGAATTCTGATAGGGATAGCTTCGGTTTTGTGCCTGGTAAACATTACTCATTGGAAGCATTTAGACGCATGGCTGACCGATCAAGGAGGAGATGGTTTGGACCGGGATCTGTTTCAAGGGTGCAAATAGAGAAGAAATTTTGGGAGATTGTAGAGGGATCAGTTGGTGAGGTTGAGGTTATGTATGGCAATGACTTGGATACGTCTGTCTATGGGAGTGGTTTTCCACGTCTAAATGATCAGAAACCAGAATCAATCAATGCAAAATTATGGGATGAATACTCAGCTAGCCCGTGGAATCTTAATAACTTGCCTAAGCTGAAAGGATCAATGCTTCGAGCTGTTCATCACAATATCACTGGTGTTATGGTACCCTGGCTGTATATTGGGATGCTATTCTCATCTTTTTGTTGGCATTTTGAGGATCATTGCTTTTACTCAATGAATTATCTGCACTGGTATGCTCTAGTTTAACTTATTTGTGTATATCTTCTTTATTTTCTCTTTACTTTTGATATATGTGGATTATCATGATCAAGAAGGCATGAGGTTTTGTTTAAGTAGTTCGAGAAAAATATTTATAACTTTTAGTTTCAGTGATAATATTTATAGCACTGTAGGTGCATCGAACAGTTGGATGCATTTAAGATTGCAGAGAAAGCGCAACCTTTTGGAAGGATGTGAAGGACACTCTAATTTCAGATGTTGTCTAAGATAATCTTCTAAGCATAAATATTCTTGTGGTCAATTGTGTTTGGGACTGCTCTACATCCTAATGTGGAAAATTTTCATATGTTTGAATTAATGCCAAATTTCTTAGTCTGGACCTTAACCTGGGGCCTTCATATGCTCAAGTTTTATATTTTCATCAGCATTTATTTACACTGCAGAGATTTCCATGTTTGTTCCATTTCTGGTACAAAGTTTTTAACTGTGTGATTGACACCTGAACTGCTAGTGATTGCCTTTTTCTCTTTTGTGATTGTGTACTTTAATATTTTGATCCTGGAGTGCTACACATCTGTCTTTTTGCAAATTTGGTTCTGAATTCTGTTATGTTCTAGGGGAGAACCAAAATGTTGGTACAGCATTCCTGGTAGTGAAGCGAATGCTTTTGAGAAGGTTGGTCTTGGATTCTTCTTATATCTATTGTTACTTCATCTATCAAAAGAAAAAAAATGGCTTTCATTTAGTTCAATTGCTGACTTTTAATTATGTTGCTTCTTCCACCCTTTCACCTTAAGATTTAGGACCATCTAGCTCAGAGTGATTATTACATTACAGTAGCATCATGAGTTCAGCTACTTATCCATTCTTCTGTGCTGTGCTCACACACACACACTCTCTCATTCAAACACCTAAGAGTACACATGCTTCTCAAGCATGGTTGTGAACTGATCCACTTCCTTGTAGGCAATGAAGAACAGTCTTCCTGACCTTTTTGATGCACAGCCTGATCTGCTTTTTCAGCTTGTCACTATGTTAAACCCTTCTGTCTTGCAAGAAAATGGAGTTCCAGTCTACAGCATACTTCAGGTTTTATAAGCAACGACTTCACTCATTATATTTATATTGTTGCATTTGTTTACTTTTGCTTTTATAAGTTGAGTGCTTACAAAATTTAGCCTACAGATGATTTAGATTGTTGTAAATGACGGTGCCTGAAAGATGAACAAGCTTTAATATATAGTGGATATTACCTTGATTTGCTAAAAGGACGTAGGGTACAATTGAATTTTATTCTGTATTGCGGGGAAATTGCAAGTAAAGAAGGTGCCACAAGTTTTATTACTTGTTCATATTTGGTCCAGATTTAGATCCATTAGGTATTTGGCTATTTGGGTGATGATATCCCCTTTGGTTATGCTTCCTTCCTTTGAATGTTTGCCAAGAACCTGGACAGCAGCTCTGCTGGTTTGCTGGTTATTGCTTCTATTAGGTTTTTTGGATCATTAATGTGTTTCTTCTTATTCTTGAATCTTGACATATGCCAGGAGCCTGGAAATTTTGTTATTACTTTCCCCAGATCTTACCATGGAGGTTTCAATCTTGGTATACAGTTCTGCTTATCTCCATCCTTGCTTACCAGCTTATACAGAAAATGTATACAATTTTTAGCTTCAATTATAAAAGCCTAGATTTTTTTTTTTGTCCTTTTAGGTTTAAATTGTGCAGAGGCAGTTAATTTTGCTCCTGCTGATTGGCTACCTCATGGTGCGTTTGGAGCTGATCTCTATCAGCGGTATCACAAAACTGCTGTCTTGTCTCACGAGGAGCTTCTTTGCGTAGTAGCCCAGGTTTACATGTTTTCTTGTTTCATGCTTTGAAATTACATTTTGTTTTATGAGATCGAAAAGCTGATATTTTTCGAGGTATGAAATTTGTGAGGCAAGCTTACTGGATCATTCTCATGATCAAAGTATATTCTGTCTTATACACAAAATTTGACAAGTGATTATTCCTTCACAATAAGATAACAGGTGGCTGTGAAGGGGGAAGAGGGGGGCAGGAGGGTGGAGGGGTTGGGGAGGGCAGTGTTCTCTAGAATTTTTGTAGAAAGGGCATATGTAATTGTAAGTTATGATAGATTCTTTGGAGGGCAAAATACTTTGCTTAAACCATAACAACAACAAAAATTTGGACTTCATTCTGACACAAGACATTGCCAAACCTTCTGATTCATTACAATAAGGACTTGGGAGAGATTTGATAATGTTATACATGCCATGCTGGAATAGCCTCCTATTTATTGCAATGTGCTTTTACAAAGTGAAAAATTTTAACCTATTAAAATGTAGGAAAAAGAAAAGTGAGCCAAAGCACATTGTTTTTCATGTGAAAATATGCAGCAATGTTGACCAGCTATGGAGATGCTGCATTTTTATTGAAAAAAAAAAAAAAAAGACTTTGAGCTTTCATTGCAACTACCTTTCCTTGTATGGAATCAGTATTTTAACTTCTAAGTTATGGTAAGTTGTAACTTAGAGATAAACAAATTCTATTGGTTTAGAGAGTAAAAAATTCTATTGGTTTAGAGAATAAGAATTTGCTGTTGAAAAGCCTTTTTAAATTGATTGCTTGGTCCATTCGTTTGCTTATGTCAGCAATCTGGTGTTGATGATTGATTGGAATGTTCTTTTCAGTATGGTGACATTGATAGTAGAGTGGCTCCTTATTTGAAGAAGGAGTTGCTTAGAATATCTGACAAAGAGAAATCTTGGAGAGAGAAACTCTGGAGAAATGGAATTATCCAATCATCTCGCATGGCTCCTCAAGAATGTCCTAAGTATGTGGGAACTGAAGAGGTATGATTTGTTAGTTTCAATCTATAGAGTTATGAAATCATTATTTAATATTTCTGTTGGATTTGATTTTATGGTATTTTTTTTAGGGTCCAGCGTGCCTCATCTGCCAGCAGTATCTGTATCTTTCTGCTATTGTGTGTAGTTGCAGGCCATCTGCCTTTGTATGTTTGGAGGTAAAGGAATATGATAATGGTATTGAAAATGTGTGTGTGTGTGTTATGTTATTTGGCTTTATATTTATATGTATATTGAATTCCCAATCAATATATGTATCAAGAGGAATAGGAACTAAAAAGAATCAGGAATCATGATTCTATTATGGTTGCAAGTCTTTTATAAAATGTCTGAATTTCTGAACACTTTGAAACACAAAGATTGGTAAATGGCTTAAGAAAAATACTCTGCCTGAAGCGTATTTTTGTACATTGATGAATACACAGTTATTTACAATCAAAGAATCCCTAAAACCTATCCCAAATATCAGAGAATCAAGAACTGAGATTTGTTTCCTGTTTTACATATTTATATATTTCTACATGAACTTTGAAATAGTTTCTGAGTTCAGTGTCATTAGATTGATGATATTACAATGGACTTATTCTTTCTAGCTGTCTCTTGTGCAGCACTGGGAACACCTTTGTGAATGCAAAGCTGTAAAACATCGTCTTTTCTATCGTCATTCACTAGCAGAATTGTATGACTTGGCACTTTCTATGGATAAGTATACGTCTGAGGAGAAAGCACAGTGTAGGAATATAAGAAGGCAATCCTCATGTCTGGGTTCCTTGACAAAAAAGGTCATTTAAATTTTTTTTGTCCATTTTATCTTGCTTCCCCAAAAGTAAACAATTATAAGCCTGTTTCCACGAGTTGGAATTTTGTTGATCAAGTTTACCTTCAATTCACCTGGTGTGATTAGTTTGAATTCAAGTTCAGCGGACATTTGGGATGGAATTGTTGGTTATTTTCTTTAGTTTTTTTTTATTTTATTATTATTATAAGCTAACAATTTCTCTAATCTGTAAAACGATTTGACTGTAATGCTGACATGGTATTATTGTGTATCAACTATCATCTGAGTTTTTTCCCCCAATCTTGTATTATCTTCTGAGACTGCTGAATAAGTGCAGGTGAATGGCGGCCATGTTACTTTTACTCAACTTGCTACCCGATGGCTTCTGAAATGTAGTAAGATTCTCCAGAATCCTTTTTCAAGTAATGCATTTGTTTCTACACTTAAGGAAGCTGAGCAATTTCTTTGGGCTGGTCCTGAGATGGATGCTGTGAGTCTGGCATTCTGGCTGTTGATTTTGGATCTATTTTTATAATCACACTGTTTGCATGGCCAAGTTGAGCTTTATTTTTTGTTATAGGTGCGAGATATGGTAAAGAATCTGACTGAAGCTCAGAAGTGGGCAGAAGGGATAAGAGATTGTGTGGCAAAAATCGAGTTGTGTCATCAGGATTCTGGTGTGGAGAAGGTTCACTTGGAAATTGTTGATGACTTACTGAGATATAATCCTGTACCATGTAATGAGCCTGGTTACCATAAGTTGAAGGTGCTAATTTATTTTAGTAACCTGTTATATCAATTTTAGTGGTTAAAATTTTCTATCAATTCAGATATTTTAACTTCTGTTGCATGACAAACAGGAGTATGCAGAAGGAGCAAGGCTGTTAGTTCTTGAGATTGACACTTTTTTGTCAATGTTTGCAAAGGTACTTTCACCCATATTCTTCATACACATGCAAACACACTCATATTCAAAACTTTATAATGAATGAAAAAACTGTAGTTTTGCTAGTTATAAATCAAATCTGTCGTTCTGATTCTTCTTTCCAATTGATTAACATTGTTCATTTCAGATGTCTGAGTTGGAATTGCTATTCTCCAAAGCTTGTGGCTTTCCAATATATGTGAAGGAGAGTGAGAAGTTAGAAAGGAAAATTTCTTTGGCTAAGGTACACTTTATCTTTGAATGTTTGACCCAGATTTTACTCCCTGCTTGTTTCACGCTTAAACCCTAAACCCCTGTATTCCTGTTTACAATCTTGTGTTCTCATACTCTCTAGTTCTACTATTGCAATTTTTTAACTTAGCAGTTGGGCTGTAATCTATGCTCGTGTCTTGGCGCACTATACTACTTGTCATGCCACTAATGTATTTTCTTTGTTGAGACCCTTCAGGCATGGCTGGATAGTTTAAGAAGTTGCGTGTCTGGGGAACAACCTGCTTCGGTAGAGGTTGAAACTCTTTACAAGCTGAAGTCAGAGGTGATTAGAACTACAGAATCAGCACATTTGCTCTTTTTTACTTTTTCAATTCTTATGTTTTGTTAATATATTGCTCTATGTTACTTTTCCAAATTTTGTTCACTTTGCAGCATTTTGGCCTCTTTTCCCAGAGGATATATTATCCTCTAGTCATGTATTCATTCTCCTAATAAAATCATTTTTGACAATAAAATATCAGTTTGTATTCTTTTCTTTTTGCATCTTTTAAATAAAATAACATATGAATAAGAAGGTATTAATTTTTTGGGAACAAGTTCCAGATTGCTGAATCACTTTGCGTGTATCCATCATCTGTAGAAACATCATATCGTATATTCTTATATTTATGGGTTAAATATTCTATAAATGAAATATACATCAAACTCACGTTTTTCATTATGTGGGTTACACAATAATCATTTTATTTAATTCTTTTCTTTTAATAGGCTGTGGATCTTCACGTTCAATTTCCTGAGATAGATGTACTTCAGAATCTATTAAGTCAAGCTGAAACTTGTCGTGCTAAGTGTGGTGAGATATTGGAAGGTCCTCTGAATCTAAAGGTTTGCCTTTTTTCATTGGTTTACTTCGTTGAATTATCTGTGGCAGTTAAAAGGTAAAATCTTGTTGACGAAGTAAGTTTGCAGAATGTTGGTGAGCTGCTTAAGGAATGGGATATTTTTAAAGTTGACGTACCCGAGTTAAAGCTTCTACGGCAGCACCACAAAGATGCCGTGTCATGGGTTTCCCACTTTCATAGTATTTTAGAGAGAGTGCATGAGCGGAAGGATCAACAGAATGTAGTTGATGAGTTGAAGTGTATTCTAGAAGATGGTTTATCTTTGAAAATTCAAGGTAGTACGGATTCTTTCTTGTAGCATCATGATCAACTAGACCTTTTTATGTCCGTCAATTTGTTTATTCTATTGTTTCACATCACCCCAAATGTTTGGTTTGTGTTCTGCAGTAGATGAGTTGCCTTTAGCTGAGGTTGAGCTAGAGAAGGCTTATTGCCGTGAAAAGGCTCTGAAGGTAAGTTGTGATCCTTTTTCTAGAAAGTTCATTCTGGTATCCTGATTCTTTCTATACTAATTGGAATTTTATGAATTGGTCTAGGCGCATGATTCTAAGATTTCTTTGGAATCTGGTCAGCAACTCATGGAGAAGGCTAGAATGTAATTTATTCTGTTTCCTCTTATATTTGACATATTGTAAGGCTTTAATATTCTATAAATGCGTGACTTTTTTTCTTCCCATTAATTTTCAGGCTACAAATTGAGGGGGAGAAATTATTTGTCAATTTATCCGGAGTACTTTCTTCTGCCATGTCTTGGGAGGAAAGAGCTAGAGAGATTCTCTCACATGAGGCTCCTGTTTCTGAGTTTGAGGACATGATAAGGTTTGAGGAGGTCATTTTTTGATTTACTAAGTTTACGAAACCTATTTTTACTTATGATCATTGCCTTGTTTGATTGGTCTTGTAGGGCTTCAGAAGACATATTAGTGATCCTTCCTTCTCTTAATGATGTCAAGGATGCACTATCAGAGGCTAATGCCTGGTTAAGGAGCGCTAAACCTTATTTAGTTTCTACTGCTTCCACTTCAAGTTCTTTACGGAAAGTTGAAGATCTGCAGGTTCATGTTTTGTCCTACTTGTTTTGTTGTTACTGAGACTGAGAGTAGGTTCATTTCAAATATTGAAATTTTATCCTTCTTATTGTAGATGCTAGTTTCTCAGTCAAAGCTAATTAAAATATCTTTGGAAGAGAGAAGAATGCTTGAAATAGTTCTGAACAACTGCAAGGAATGGGAGTCCAATGCATGTACTCTACTGGAGGAAGCTCGATGGTTTTTCGAATTTGATGACATTGTCCTCGGAATAAACTGTGGCCTAACATCCAAAGTTGAAGCGTTAATAACAAAAATACAATCTACCACAAGATCTGGTTTCTCACTTGGTTTTGATTTCTATGAGATTCCAAAACTTCAAACAATTTGTTCTACACTGCAATGGTGCAAGAAGGCCCTTTCTTTCTGCAATCTTTCTCCTTCTTTAGAGGTTACTATTTCCTGCATTTGGAGAAACTGTCTTTAAAGAATGATATATTGTTGTAACTGTAGTGCTGTGATTCCGTGGGTGACTGGTACACACATTTAATATCTTTTCCCAGAAGGACAGAAAACATTTTCTCTTGTGCTTCCCACCACGCTCCCCCTCTTTTATTTTTTTAGACAAAACAAAACATTGTCTTTAATGTATATTTATGATAGGGTTGCTTGACTATTGATGGTGTAGGATGTTTTGGAGGCTACAGAGGACATTCCTAATACCTGTGTTTCTGGTACTCTGTTGAATTTTCTGGTTGACGGGGTTAAATGGCTTAGGCGAGCCTTAGAGACAATTTCTGGACCACGCACTTCTAGAAGAGGCAAGTTGAGTGAGGTTGAAGATATTATAACTGATTATCAGGTACTTCCCTGCATTGTCTATTTTAATTTTGCAAATTGATGACTCTACTTGATTTTTGTTTGGTTAGTGCCTTTCATGTATAAAATGTTGGGTATCTGCTTGCCTGCAGACTATTAATATGCCCTTTTCCTTGGTAATTTGTCAACTTGAAGAAGCCATTGGGAAACATAAGTAAGCTCTCTATTGCCGGTTATTTAACCTAGTATCTACTTTATGTTAGTTTATTTTGTTTCTAGTATTCATAAATGTAATTATTCTATTCTATATGTGTGTGATATCTTTGTATCTTGTATGCAAAGGGTCTTTATTGATTGGTGGTTGTAGATGTAATAGGTTTAAACTGTTGAGTGATTTCTTAGGTAGCACTGTTACATAAATATCATAGTCCATTTTGTTTTTACTTACATGAAACTCATCCTCAAACTGATTTCTAGTTGAAGGTTTTGAAATTACTTAATGAAATATACCCTTCTGTGTTGTATAAGTTATCTTAGACAGATAATGATATTTAATCACTGAACTTTTGTCCTAGGGTTGTTGGTTGTTCATTTTGATTATTAGATATGTCCATTCTATTTTTGACATCACTTCGTCATATGAATCATATTAGCGCTATAACCGTTGCAGCATAACAAGTTGCACTATTTTTTGCTGTAGGTTGTGGCAAGAGCAAGTGCAACAGTTTCTCTGTCAAAGTTCTAGGGAACGATCTTGGTTATCAATGTTGCAGCTGAAGGTATGTTTTGCATGCACATGTGGCCTTGTGCATGTTCTTGACTAACAGGTTTTTTTTTTTCCTGTATGATATAACCAAAGTATCCCTTTACACAAGCCTAGGAAAATCATATCTTGCTGATGTGTTGATTTTCACTCGAGTACTATCACCTGTGATTTTGTGGCTCTAGTGCTATCACCTGTGGTGTTGAAATTATTTTATATTCTAATCCATGAATTAAGACTTTACTTTCTAACATTTTCATTTTTGATGTCGTCCTTTACAATTTTCAACTTGGGCTCAAGTATGCATTAAAAGAAAGAAATCAGAGAATATTTTGCAGTCTCAGTGTATCAATTCTGCTGTTTCTCTATATCACATGCCTCAACATCATTGGCCAGTGGGTCTAGAGATTTACTGTGCCAAGAGGAAGCTATGCTAGTTAATGTTTTGAATATTGTTCGGTCGGAGGACAGGCTCATTTGTTTTAACTCATGAATATCGGCATTAGTTGGGTTTTTTCCTTTAGTAATTTAGTGTACTTTAATTTTTTGTACGGTTGTGGTATTGAAGTTCCTTTGTTTCTTTTTCCTTCTATTCCTCTCGCTTTGTTTTTTTTTTTTTTTAAGTGGTTGCATGATTTATGGAGGCTTTTAAATAAATTTTATGTATTTCCTTTAGAACCTATGGTATAGCAACCGACTTTATTCTTCTTCCAGTTGTCTAGCTATGCAAATTCGAAGTGAAAGCTTTTGTAATCCATGGTCCTTCAGTAACTGTTTGCCACCTATTTTTGTTTTATACTTCGATGTTAACATCTCATACTGACATGATTTCTTACAGGAACTTGGAGATACTGTTGCCTTTGATTGCTCAGAACTGAATTTGATTTCATCTGAAGTTGAAAAGGTGGAAAATTGGAGAAAACGCTGCATGGATGTCACAGGGATTTCAGTCCCAGATAAGAATTCACTGCTTGATGCTCTGCAGAAGGTTCAAATTTCCAAGATATTTTGATTTCTTCACAAAATTATCTTTTGCATATACTCACTACCTTTATACATATTCTTCAGCTAAAACAGAATCTGGACAGAGCATTGTTCATATATGGCAATTTGCAAGGCTTGAAGGACAGAAACTTTTGTAACCACTGCTTTATT
>JANHAO010012901.1:0-16129 GCA_026873985.1 Saraca asoca | reverse complement strand
TTTTCTTTAGAAATAAACTTTGTTAATTTTCTTCTGCTTTGAAAATCATATGCAGGCTTCTTTTGAGAGATTACTGGAGCAATCCTAGTCAGCCTTAAAAGGGTCATCTGTGGACGAGTCCCTCTTATTTTTCCAAGCTACTGGTGGGAAAAATAAGAAGGGTAGGGCATTTGGTTTTGGTTCAGAGGTGGCCTGCTATGCATCCTTGGGTCTTGGGTCCACATCTGGGTCACAAATATCTGCCACCTAGTGTGACTCTTCGATTAACCCTTAGCTGCAAGATCGTATTAGACAGCTAAAGACCTAGGTGTCAGAGTCTCAACAGGTTGTCCAGCAGGCCATCTCTCTTGTGATGAGTGAGTTAACTGTACTTAAGCAGCAATTCAATTCCATCACTGGCCAGCTTGCTTCCGTACCTTCACATTTCTCTTAGACTCCCTCGGTTCCAACCTTTACCATTGATGAGGATAAGAAGCAATTGGTAGATGACACTCACGATACCTTAGGGGATGAGTGACATTGTTACATTTATATTACTTGTTGTTATTGTTGACATTGTTACATTTAGATTTTTTATATGATTTATTATATGGATTTTCTCACATTGGATATTACTTGTTGTCTACAGTAATTTCTTTTGTTCCTTGTGTTGTTTTGTTGAATTGGGTAGTATATAAAACAAAAAAGTGATTGGGAATTTTTTTTATTTCTAATGGAACTTCCAATAGATACTAACCCATTGAAACATTTTTCAAATTATTAAAAAATTAAAAAAAAAATAATTTAATATTCTAACAGAAATTCCAATGGATGGAATCCATGGGAATATGATTCCAATGGACATACCCATTGGAATATCCCTTGGAATGGATAATAATTAATAAAAAAAAAAACTAAATTACTACTCCAACAGATTTTCCAATGGATTATGTCTGTTGGAATATTCCAATGGACATAATCCATTGGAAAATCCGTTGGAAGAACTTATTCCATTTATTGCAATGGACATAATCTGTTACAAGAACTCATTGGACAAATTTATGAATTGATATTCTAATGGACGACATCTGTTGGAATTTCTGTTGGAGTTAGAAATCCGTTGGAATGAGACGTTGGAATTTGCCATTCCAATGAGCGGTTTTCCAATGGACCCATATCCATTGGAATGACCAATTCCAACGGAATTTGGTGAAATTCCAATGGATTTTTTGTGTTGGAATTTCTTAAAATTCTTGTAGTGAATTAAAGAAGGGTAATTGTATAATTGGATTAGTTCTGTCACCTCTTGCTTTAGTGTAGTTTGGTTAATTATATTAGCTGATTATATTGTCTTATTCTTGTATAATTAAATTGATTGGTTTTACCACCTTTTTTTTTTGTAAATCTTAATAGTTTCAACCAATAGCACCATTCAACCCCATGCACGCATTCCTACTATAAAAAATTATGACATTTGGTGAATTCAAATCACAGCCTTTTTCGATTCATTGGATGTGTGGGAGCTTGAGGGAAATGGCTTTGAAGAAAAGACCTTAAAAGGATGAAGCAAAATTAGGCAAGGAGCAAAAAGAGAAGTTTCAAGAATAGAAAAGAGAGAGAGAGAGAGAGAAAGAGAGAGAGAAGAAGGCACTCTTCACAATTTATCAAGCAATTGAAGAATATATTTTTGGAACTATTGTTCCTGAAAAAACTTTAAAAAAACCATAAAACCTGGTCGAGAAGGTGTTTGGCAGAATAGAAAAAGTGAAAAAGATCAATTTTCAAATCTTGAGAATGGGACTCGAGAACTTAAATATGAAGTTAGCAAAATTTATTAGAGATTATGTAAATAAAGTAACCATTGTTACACACAAAATATATGTATTATATTTTATATATAATATCTTAGTATAAAAATATATAATATTATATAATTATTTTTAAATATTATACAATAATTATAAGTATTATTTTATTTTTATTGGGTAATTTTTTAAAATATTTAGTATCTAATTTCTTTTAAATAGAATGACTTACTAAATTAATTCATAGTTTATACAAATTTAGTAGTTGAAGAATTTAAAAATAAAATGATAATTTATTTTTGAATGAAATTTTAAAATGTAAAGAAATGAATCTTTTTGTAATTATGAATAAATATTGTAGATACTTTATGTAAATTTATTTATTTATTTAAAAAAAATGAAATAAATGAATTAAACGAGTTGAGTTTGAGTCTAATTTATTTATAAATAAGTCAAGTTCAAAATTAATTTTAGATTTGATTATTAACCCTCTGCTTGGTTGGAAGGAAATTAGGAGAAAAGAAATTTTCTGAGAAAAAAAAGAGTGGAAAGAGAGTTTGCTTGTGCTTAGAAGAAAAGAAAAGGAGTCGAAAAAGGAGTGTGGGACCCATGGGGAAAGTTTTCTACTTGCCCATATGTAGAAAATAAGTAGAAAATTGTGTTATGCTTCTTCAAGCTCTCCTTCATGTTGGCTTCTTCAACCATTCTGCCACTGAATCTATTTGTTTTTTCAATCGATTTCACTATCTGTTCACTTCTTTAATCGATTTCAGTAGCTTTGCCTCCACACAGCTCAGCTTCGAAGCATTTCCCTCAACAAGTAAAGGTGAAGCAATGTAGATTTGATGCAATACTATCGTTTTATTATTTGGTTTCCTCCAGAATGTCTATTTCTACTTTTTCTAATTGTTCTATTAAACAACTGCAAGTACATTGCCCGTTTCACCGATTTTTTTTTCACCCCAACTCTGTTGTGCTCATGACTAAATCAATTCAATATGGAATGAATTGATTTGGTGAGGAGTCTGCACTGCCTGCTTGATATGAACATACTAGCTGAATCGATTCACAAATTGACTATAAATCTATGAATTGATTCAAGATTGTGAGATGGCAAGATGTTCTTCTACATTTGAATCGATTCACAAATTAGGCTATTACAAATTGATTTATGAACTGACCTTCAGACAAAATTATTTTTCTAAACAGGCCTATTATGAATTGATTTATGGGTGAATCAATTCGTAATAAATGTTTTCGTCTCCTTTTCTTTCATTTTATTTTCTATCCAATCAATTAACAAAATTATATTTTTTTCTTCTCATTTTCTTTCTTTTATTTTTTTTTCTCTACGGGTAAGTGAGTTAAGCTCAATCTTATTTGTTTATCAAAGAAACGAAAAAATGTTAAAAGTTCAACTTGTCTCTCCTTGATTATCCCATTTATAGTAGAAAATCCAATAAAATGATGTGAGCATCAAAACCAAGAATCCATGGGCTTTCAACAAGAAACTCCTCGAAACTTGGCAAACAGCATCATGGCAGAAATAATGAGACTTCTCACATCGAATAAAGAAAGATATTTATGATATTCCACTCATCTCCATAATTTAGGCCTAAAATTTTGGGATTTGGATGGGTTTCATACTTGAAGTAAGTTTGCTTCAATTGGCTTAAAAAAACACATGGTACACTCAAAATTTTATTTAATGACATTATTTTTTAAAATTTATAAATTATATCTTTAAGTTAAAAAATAGAAAAATACATCCTTAAAATTAAAAAAACTATAAAAATATTAATTTTAACTTTAAACTAATAAATATATTATATATATTTTATTAAAAAATTTGTTTCTTCATATATATATATATATATATATACTACTTTGTACCTTATGCAATGCACAAGTTCAATAATTTTATTTGATAACAATTTGTAATATGAATTTAGATTATAAAATAAATTATTATTATATTTTTACTTATTAAATAACTATATAATTGATATAATTATATTCTTCTTAATTGTGAAGAAATACTATATTTCTTTTAATTTGACATAATTATTACATTAATATTGTAAATTAGACAAATTTGTCATTTGAATTTTTTCATATTTTCAAAAATATTTCTTAATATATCAATACTATGATAAATTTATTTATAAATTATTTTGTTTAAAAATTTTAAATTAACTACTTTATGCCTAAAAATTTAATTATTTAATTAATAAGAGTTTATGTATTATTATAACTAATATATTATCTTAAAAAAAAGTATACATTTTAGAAATATTTTTTTATGAAAATTTAAAAATATTTTAAATTGAAAATGTGATAAATACTCAAAAGTGATAAAAATTTTAAGATGAGAAACTATGAAATATCAAATTTAGTATTTGATATTTAAAGATAATATAAAAATTTAAAGAGTGAAAATTTTTATATAGACATTATTTACTAAATCATAATTAGATATCACTAATGATGTATTGATAAGTATTCTATTTCTATATAAATATAATTATTTGATACATATAAAAATAATTTAAATTGAAATCTATTAATGAATTTAGATTTAAAATCGGATGTAGATAATTTTATTATATAATTTTTTGAAATAGATGATTTTTATAAAAAATGAGGATATATAATATTTATTAAAGTGGTTTATAATTTAAAAATTAAAGAATATATTATTAATATTATTTAAATTTTAAATTATGTAAATTACTAAAATATTAAGATATTTTAATTTTTTTTAATTTTAATATTTAAATATAATGCTACCAAATTCTAAATTGAAAATCATTTCAATAATATTAAAATATCAAAATTTCATTACCTAACTAAATAAATAATTCAAATATTAAAAATTTGAAATCAAAATATTGTTTGATAATTTAAAAAATGAAAAAATTAAATTAAAAATTGGTTATCTATAATTTAAATAAATAATTATTGTTAAAATAAATGAATATATAAGTTTTATTCATAATTTAAATTGGAAAAAATAAAAAAAATGAAATTTTTTCTCACTTGCTCTTTGAGAACAAGTGGAGCACATTTGCTACATAATAATATTTATTTGAGAGTAAGTGCTACAACTTTTATATTATTAGAAAGATTTGAAATCAAAATATTATTTAATAATTTTAAAAATTTAAAAATTAAATTAAAAAAATAAATTAGAAATCAGTTATAGATGATTTAGATAAATAATAATTATTAAAATAGATAAATATATAAATTTTATCTATAATTTAAATTAAAACATAAAAAATTAAAATTTCTACATAATAACACTTGGGTGAGGCTTTTATGTTATTAGGAAGATAGTACGAAACTCAAATTAGTTGTCAAATTTTATCATTAAAATATAAGCTTTATAATCTAAATTTGAAAAATGACAACAGTATGTGCAACATAAACTTTATACCTTGTAAGAGACGAATGGACCTCAACAATATATATATATATATATATATCAACATATTTATAAATTTTTTTTTCAAACTTTAACGAAGAGTTGTCTTCATATTGATTATGTAGAATCCTTAATTGATTATGCTCACAAAAGGAGATGACGTAAGTGTCACTAAACATTTTCCAATGTCATTTTCTTTTTTCAAAGGAAAAAAGGAAAAGCATTTTGCAAGCTTTGCTAAGAAAAGAAGAAATTTATCATTTTTAAAGAAAAGGGAACTATTTCTTATGCAGATATTTGATGGGAGATTTTGACAAAAAAAATTGAAATTATTCATAATCAGTTACATTACGAATTCTTTCTAAACTTTTGAATTGGATTAAAGATTTTAGAGTAAATATTCATTTTTGTCCTTGTAATATGTAGTTTTTTTTTTTCATTTCATTTCATTTATGTGAAATATTGTTTATTAACTTTATTCTTGAGTAATATTAATTTATTCAATTTCGTCCGAAGGTTAGTATACAATTCCTAGTCTTAATAGAAAGCCAACGTGGGAGGCTTGAAGCTTGTACAGCTTGACTGATTAGCTGACTATTTTACCTTTCCTTCAACCAATTTCAAGGATGTCATTTTTTCATTAATAATAAGAGAGAAGAAATAGTTCATTTTAAACTAGGATTTCATTCTTTTTTTTAATAAAAAAAATGACATCATTGAGCATGGTTGGAAGGGATAAATATAATCAGTTATTTAGTCAGATCATACAGGTTTTGGATCTTTAATATTAATTATCTATTAAGAATTTGAATAATATACTATTTAATGAATGAAATTGGATAAATTAATATTATTCAAAGAATAAAATGGAAATTTTTTTTATAGGAACGAAATTAAAAAAATTACATATCACAAAAGCAAAAATGAGTTTTTACTCAAGATCTTAAATGGATTCACATTTACCAGGAAAAACTCAACTTTTAATATATTTCAAAAGGTTGGAGCACAAAAGTCTTTTAACATTTCAATTAGAACTTCTCTTTGTTAAAAATAATAATAATAATAACAAAAGTAAACCAAACTGAAAAAGTTTCTAGTAATATTGAGTCCATTTTAAAATTTTAAATGAAGGTTTAAAAAATATAATTAGATTACTCGCTAAACAAACTGTGAATTAAAACATATCAATAGCTGATATCAATTCTTTTATTCTAGATTGAACAAGATTTTCTCAGGTAAGTCAAAGCATACATATATTTTTAATTTCCTAATACCATAAAATCACACTATTCTAAATAGAACTTTCTTCCACAAACACTCTTGAACTCCAAAGACCAAGTATTAAATGCTATTTTTCCCCTCGATTACCTCTTGCTCAATGTTACTTTAACCTTCTTGGCAAATCTTGTAGCCTTTGGATCCTACAAAATAACCAAATTCCTGTCAAGTCATATAGTTCATCAATGTTAATCATTTGACATTAAAGTTCAATAATGTTAAAGGTTTTCTACGACCAAGTTTCTCAATTTTCTAGTCACCTTTTTGACATAAATTTTTGTCAGCAATAGCCCCACACATCCATACCCTTCTATATATCTTGGTACTTAATACACACATACTATAAACTATACATGTTATATTTTTATTGATATCTATGTTTTACTCGATACATAACTACATATTTTTTGAATTAACCTGTTTTTCTAATAAATTTTACGTTTGTATTAATTCCTCAAGCTCATTTACAAAGTACAAACTATATTATGAGAATTATATTTTGATACTAATTCAACAACAATAAAAGAAGATTAAAAAATGTTTAAAATTATATTTTGATATGAACTCAAAAAATTCATCTAAATATATATTCTTATCATTTTTATAAAAAAAAAGTCATATTTTTTATAATCTCTTTATTGTATGTAAATTGTAACCATCACGCAAAAAGTTGAAAATTTCTATACTGTTTTGTGCACTGAATGTGGTAATTGGGTTATCCTAATATTAAAGTCAATTAAATATCGTACGTCTTCAACGTTTAGATAAAGATACCGGGTTTGCATGAAACTAGTTACATAAATACACTTTGCCTCTGACTTCCTAGTTTATTCCTTGTTCAATTTTGCTGGCCCAACAGGCAATATATCAGTTTGACACAGCTTCTTCAGTTTCGTCGCTACAGCTACTTGGTCTGTGTATCCTGTTAATGTCAGTTTCTTTTGCTTCATGTCCACATAAACAGATTCAACCCCTGTATAATAATTAATATATCATATTATTCACAATTAACTGAATTAAGGCCAATCTAACGAATCATATTAGAGAAGAAAATAATAATAAACAAAGAAAATATAATTTACATACTTGAAGTTCCAAAGAGTGATGATTATTTTCTTAAACTTCAAAAATCTATAAATTATGTCCTTAAATTTTTTTAAAAAAAATAACAAATTATCCTTTAAATTTTTAAAAAATAATAAAAATATTAATTTTCTATTAATTTTAATTATAAATTAATAAATGTGTTATATATATTTGCTAATAGATTAGTTTTTTCGTATATAAGGCATAAATTTTAAATTAAATGTCATATTTTATCATTAAATATGAGTTTTATAATTTAAATTTAGAGAATGATTAGAATTAATAATATGTCTATTGTCGACTTTGTATCTTGTGGGAGAATAAATATGACCTTAATAATATATATAAAATATATTTACTAATTTAAGGTTAAAATTGATGGCTAATTAAGAATTTCATAATTTTTTTTTACAAAGTTTAGAAGGTAATTTATAGTTTATTAAAAACTTAAGAGTGAAATTTGTCACTTAGCTAAATTTCGAGGTAGTAAAATATATTTTCCCTTAATAAATAATAAATAAAAAATAAACGTGTACCTGTCTGCCTAAGCATCTGAAAACAGAGTAAATCAATAATAATAATAATAATAATAATAATAATAACAATAATAATAACTACTAGAAATTCAATACCTGGAAGTCCCTCAACTACTTTTATGGCCTTTCTTTTAACACTGTCATTAGATATTCCACCTTCAACACTACTTGTTACACAGCAAACCAAAGAGTTCTTAAGAAGAAGCCAAAATCAGTCTACCTAAGATCAAAAGTACAAAAATACAATATAAATGGGAATGAAGACAAAGGCGCATTCAAAAAAATAAAATAAAATAAATTTGGGCAGGAAAATTCATGATTAATGCATAGAAATGAAGAAAAAATAATTTTAGAAATGGCCTTTAATGAAATTTTGACTTACAGAGGAGATAGAAGATGAGGTATATTGAGGAAAATTTTCTTATTTCAGATTGTGGAAAACAGTTGTCGCAGTGGTAATATTGCAGCTAGAGTAGTTTCTGCGATCATAATTTTACTTCACAATGACAGAAATTAAGTTTCAGACAAATATTTTGTATTAAGAAAATATTTGAAATATGATAAAAATATTTTATAAGTGTCTAGTTGTTTGAGAATCCTTATACAAGTCTTGGAAAGGAGCAGGGGATTCTAGTCACTTTCGTAGCAGTCCTTTTAGTTTTGTTTGTTCTTTATGATTTTATTTTTCCTTTAAATTGTTATGGTTTACTAAATTTTGTAATGAAATTCACTCTCAAGATGATTATCTAAAGGCCAAATTATACTTTTTATCATATATTTGAGCTTGAATAATGTCTACCAACTTTTATTTAGATTAATTGTACCTTTCAATTTTCAAAATAAACCTAATATCTGACACGTTAAAAATTTCATTATTTTCCAAACATAAAAATCCTACATGAATATTAACTAAAATATGAAAGGTTGATGAATGAATTAAAATGGCAACTTTCTACTTTTCAAATTTAAAATTAATCTTTTTCATTATATTAGGATATAAAATTAATCTCTTTCTAGAATAGATTTTCAGAATTTGTCCACGACTATGGTTTACAAGGCAATGATGTATTGCTCCAACGGTGAAATAGTTTTGATAGAGATATCATAAATCAATGCCAATCTATGATGACCCTTGTTGGGGTTGCAGGAATTTTTCGATTTGTATTTGTTTTTCTTTGTTTGATGGACTCACATTGTAAGTTAATTTTAAACCTTTTATCCTTATTTGATCAAGGGGAAAGGTTGCAATTTTATTGAATAATGTTAAGAAATAGTTAATTGTAATAGTATAAATAAATTGAATCTAGAAATAGGTTTTTCTATATAAAAATGCAAAAATTTTGTTTTAAAATAAAAGGATTTTATTTCACGTAAAATATTATACTCTAATCAGTATTTTATCTATATAAAAAATAGTTAATTTTTTAAGTATTTGAGATTGTGTTTATTATTAAAGTTAGAAAATAAATTTGATTGAAATAAAAGTTAGTAAATATTATTAAAATTTAAGTGACAGTTGGAGTACAAATTAGCCATATTCAAATAAAAGTATTTAGTAATGCTTTGCACTTTGTAATTCTATGAATTTAAAAAATGCCTAATCCAAACATTACTTGAGTCCACTTCCCTCGGGAGGAAGCACAATTCCATTCTTTCGTTTGAATGGTTTGGACTCCGATTTCTGATTAGTTAGTTTATGTGTGACAGATCCATTTGATTCTTCAATACCATTGGTTAACGCTTGCTCGGCCTGTTACTCCACCAGACAGGATGAACAAGTATAGAAGCTTATTGTTAAAACTCATCAAGACATAAAATATAAACATTTTTTTTAAAAAAAATTAAGATGAGAGTGCAAGCAGATGTTAGAATATATATTTATATATTATAATCAAATCATAAAATTAAAATAGTTATATCATAAAAATACATGTTTTCACTTAGTACTAAATATATATAAAAGAGTGCTATACAATTATAAAAGAGAGAGAGAGAGAGAAAGAGAGAGAGAGAGAGTGCTGTATGACTACGGCAACAATTTTTTTTAGACAAAATGCTTTTTTTGTCCTTTAATTTTTTTAAAATTTCAATCTATGTTCCCTAACATTTATTTTGTGCTATTTTATCTTTTAATTAAAAAAATGCAATCTTACTTTGGAGGATAACATCTACATGACATCAAACTTGAAAGACTAAAGAATAAAAGGAAGAACCTAATGTGATAAAATAAAATAGGAAACTAATCAATACCATCAAAATTAATAGAAAGAGGGATTATAAAGTATAAAAATGCACTACTTTTGACCATAATGTAAGTTTATAGGTTTCACACCAAAAATTATATCTTTGTAAGTGTTCAAACTTCAATATGTCAATTATGTTGGATGTTGTGTGGGAATTCTTTTTACAAAAACAAATGATATTAACCTCTTCAACGAGAATATGTGTTTTCTTAAAATTTGGGGAAAATTGATTTTAATAAAACAAAATTGAAATTAATATAGAAGTTGGGGAAAAAAAATTATTTTTCGCCCTTTTTATACATAATAGCATTCGGTATTGCTTAGCTATATGTTTTTCGTAATGCTGCATGCTTAGAAAATTTTATGTGTTTCTGCGAAAATTTAATATAAAAATCATATAAGTCACAAGTATTTGTATAAAATCATGTAATTTTTTTCCACAAAAAATTACAGGTTTGTATTAATTTTGTGTACAATAAGTATGAAAAAGTTGTAATTCTATTATTCAAAGTTGTATAAAAAAATCTTCAAAAATTTCCCACATTACTACTTTTAATTAAATAAATTGCAAAAATTATGGAAAAATTTCACAAATTTTAAAAATATATATTAATATAAATTTTCTCCGAGTACTCATAACCCTAATTTTTATCTCCATTACACAAAGTGTATGGTTTTTTTTCAATAATGTTAAGAAATAGTTAGCCTTGATATATTGTAAATAAATTGATTCTTAAAATATAAGGATTTTATCTTAAAATAAAAGAATTTTATTTCAGATAAAATGACATACTTCAATTTGCATTATATTCATAGAAAAAACGGTTGATTTTTTAAAGTGTTTGATTTTGTATTTATTTGAAAGTTAAAAAATAAAATTGATTTAAATGATAAAGAGGTATTATTAAAATTGGAATGAAAGTTTTGGATAAAAATTACAAATTAGCTATATCTAAATATAAGTATTTTGTAATGCCTTGCATTTTGCATTCTGTGGATTTAAAAAGTGCCTAATCCAAGTTCAGTTTTGTTTGGAGGAACCATAGGGTCTCTTTCGCAGCTTGTTTTTTTGTTTTTAAAAATAATTTTTTTTAACAAAAATAAAAAAAGCCTGTTTGCTAAACTATTTTTAGAAGTTATTTTTAAAAAATTATTTTGTAAAAGTTTAATTAAAAAAATAATTTTTAGAAAATATCATTTAGGTGTTTTTCTTATTTTTGTGTAAAATTATTTTCAGATTTTTTTCAAAAATAAGGAGAACACATATTTTCATTAATGATAAAGTTGTAAATAATACTAAATATATTTTAATTTTTTAAAAAAATAAGAAAAATATTTATTCTTAAAATTTACAGCTAAATAAGTTTTTTGTCCTTTTATTCTAAAAAAATAATTTTTAAAATAATTTTTGAAAAATTATTTTAAAAAATAATAAAATAAAAATAATTGAAAATACTTCCAAGTAGGCACATAATTTCTCCATAGTTGGTTCAAGTGTGAAAGATCCATTTTGTTCTTCTATTGTTGACACTTGTTACTCGACCAGTTACTCTACCTAACAGGATGAACAATTACAAAAGCTTATTATTAAAACTCATCAAGACGTAAAATAGAGAATTGAGTAATTAGGTTGGTTAACTGATATGGTGCACCTCCCATCTGACAATAAAAATATGAACATTCTTAAAATTTAATATGAAAGTGCGAGCAGATATTAAGAAAAAAATATATATTATAATAAAATCTTAAAATTAAAAGTTGTATCATAAAAATAAATGTCTTAACTTAGCATCAAAACATATAAAAGAGTGCTATACAATTACCCAAAAAAAAAAAAAAAGTGCTGTATGATTACGGCAACAGTTTTTTTTTTTTTTTTTTGACAAAATGCTTTTTGTTTCCTTTAATTTTTCAAAATTTCAATCATGTTTCCTAAAATTTATTTTGTGTAATTTTATTTCCTAATTTAAAAAAACACAATCTGACTTAGAAGAATAAGTCTAATTAGTTATTTAGCGGAAATTTTTAGCATCCACAAAACTTGCAACCTGAAAGACTAAAGAATAAAAGGAAGAATCAAATGTCATAAAATAAATAAGATCAAATATAAATAACTCTCTAAATTATCCATTGTTTTTTAGTGTAATAAAATCAAAGTAATAAATGAAAAAAATTTAAAAAAAAACACATAAACACTTACTCAAATGCAATCGATCTAAATTTTAATAATAATTTATTCAAAGTGTTTGCTTTCAGTCATGACCTAAATGTATTAAAAACTTCATCTCCATTGATAGTAATTTAGTTCAGAAGAAAATTCACCTACAAATTGATTGAAATTCATGTAAAAAGACAATTAGAAAGAGTCATAGATGGCTTCACATGAACCATCCTATTCATCACTACCACCTTGAGATAGAAGTAGAGTTAGAGGCTGAGACCGTGCTAGGGGTCGTGGTAGGGTTGCACGTGAAAAAGTATAATTAAAGACTTTTCAACTTGAGACAAATGTTCCCTCTACTTCTAAAGTTTCAGCTGCCCTTCTACTTCAGATGCCTTAGCATGAGCAAGAAATTTACAAAGAGCTATAAATGAGTGTGTCGTTGAATTGACACAACAAAAACTTCAGAGACAATGATAGGAAGGGTTAAAAACACAAGTACCACCACCCACTCCACTTTTTGCAAGGCCAGTGCTAATGAACCTTAGAAACTACCTCCAAAAGTTTCAAAAGCTCAAGCCTTCTTGTTATTCGGGCAGTGGATCTTTGGTGGA
Organism: Saraca asoca; assembly: GCA_026873985.1. NCBI lineage: Eukaryota > Viridiplantae > Streptophyta > Magnoliopsida > Fabales > Fabaceae > Saraca > Saraca asoca. Next base: position 3,000 of record JANHAO010012901.1, on the reverse strand, counting down.
TCCTCTCCTATTTTGGATCAGATTGAGTAGTTGTCATGGGTCTTTGAGTGCTCAGAGGATACTATTGTGAGGCTAGTTAGATTCCAACTAGACAGATCTATTACGGATTGGTTCCAGGGTTGGGAAAGTTGTAGATCAGTAGGGGAAAGAGCAAACACTTGGCAAGTATTTCATACGAATTTCCTACAAAAATTCTTTCCTAAAGGGCAATAATATACTAAATTGTAGGAATTTAACAATTTAAAATAAAAAGAGTTGACAATCTTCAAGTATGCTGCCCAATTTCTTCATTTATCTCAGTTTATAAGGATATGATTCCTAAGGAAAGGGACAAGGCTAGGAAATTTGTTGATGGCCTCAATAACAATTACTTTCATGTTATTTAGGTTTTCAAGGGCACTACGTATCAGCAAGTTTACAACCAAGTTATAGAATTGGAAGTGAGGTTTATAGAAAGGAAGAAAGAATGAGAGGCTCAAGGTAGTGCAAGAAAAAGATCAAGGTATTAGGGTATAAGTGGAGATTCTAGAAGACCATCATCTTCAACTTCTAGGGCACCTCCTTTATGGAGGCTTGATATATAGTTTCCCCCATGGAACTTGGGTAGAGGTAATCCAAGTATAAGACCAGTAGGTGTCACTTCTTTGAGTCATCATCCTTTTAGAGGATCTAGCTCCAATTATCCTACCCCTATTACACCTAAAGCACCAGGACCATGTTAGACTTGTGAAAAAATTTAGGATCTATGAGACCCCCACCATCTGAATTTGGTGGAAGAGGGGGAGGTAGAGGATCTTTTGGTAGATATCATGGTAGTGGACATAGAGCTACTATAAGAGTGTATGCTTGGACTAGGTAGGATGCTTGACCTCCAATACAATAGTCATAGGTACTTTATCAGTTGATTCTATGCTAGCTCATATGCTATTTGATCTATATGCAACTCACTCATTTATCTCTACTTATCTTGCACTACATCTTGCTAGATCTCAACTCCCTTTAGAATCATAGTTGTTAATATCTGCTCCTTTGGGTCAGACATTAACTACTTGTGATAAGGTATTTTCTTGTGGAATTGATATGCATAGGACTATTTTACATATTGATTTGATTATGTTAGATATGGTTGATTTTGATGTTATCTTAGGCATGGATTGGTTATCAATACATCATGCATATGTAGATTGTTGCAATAAGTTAGTTAGTTTTTATATACCAAATAGAGATTTCCTTTTGCTTCAAGATGACATGAATGATGTTCCTGTTAATCTTGTTTCCATTTTGAGTGCTAGAAAAATGATTAGGAAAGAATGTAAGGTTTATCTGGCCTATATCAAGGACACAGAATAAGTAAAGCAGAAGGCAAATGATGTACTAGTGATTCAGGAGTTCTTAGATGTTTCTCTTGAAGAGTTTCCTAGAATGCCACCAGAACAAGAAGTTAAGTTTTGCATTGATGTTACTCCAAGAATTGATCCCATTTCAATTCCACCTTATTAGATGGATGATGGTTGTCGAATCCAATTAAAATTAGAAAATTTATAACTAATTTACCCTAATACTTGTAGCATAAGGTAACACTAGGTTGAGCCCTTGGATCATTCTAATAATAGCAATCAAATTTAGAGATAAAAATGGAGGGGGGATTGGTGGTAGCTATTCTAATAACAAACAACAATGTAGAAATGTAAACAAGAGCAAATAAACAATCAGCCCAAGGGAATCAACTAAACTTGAGATTAATCTATCCTTGATCACTAGATATTCATTCAATTGTTAATCTTATTTCTAGCCTTAAATCATAACAAGGAGCCTTGAAATGATTAATGAGTCCTCTACTAGATAAGCATCTAGCATTTGGTTGATTAAGGTTAAACAGACTATGCATCCAATTAAGGCAAAACCATCCTAAGAAATCAGAACTCAACCAATTAAACAACCCTTTAAAAGCTCAATGCAATACTTAGTTTCTACCATCCTCTTTCTGCAAGTGATCATTAAGCAATAATCATATTAACATCCAAATCAAATGAAGACATTCACTTCAGAATTCTCAACAAAACAGAGAGCAAAGGAGAAGAAATTACCAACAATTGGATTACAAAGTGAAAGAACAAGATCTCAGTATTAATCCTGAAGCTGTCAATCTCTTGGACTGATTACAAAGTGTTTAGCCTTCCATGAATAGAAGACACAAAATTATAGAGAAAAGAAGAACAACCACCTGCGACTCACTCTTTGAAAACTCTCTCTAAAAACTAAACTCTCTTTTGAAAAGTTCTTAGCTAGGAAAAAGGAGCTAGTTGCTGGTTGGTGGAGTAGGAGCAATCATGAAGGACTGGTGTAGTCTCTTTTGCTTGTTTTCATCTTTTGCTATTACTCCTTTTGCATGAAATATGCCATTGTAGACTATTTCTCTAGCTTTTTTTACTACCTCACTGACTTACATTTGGTTAAGTGTGGAGCTAGTGTAAGGGATAGTCATTAGGCTCAAGTTTCATGTCAATTGGGGCCTAAAAATCAAATTCTACAGTGGCCCATTTCATTAATATTCTATCTCTATTTTACAGCTCAATTTACATGCCTAAAATGATGTATTTAGGTCTAGAAGTCTTGATAAGAATTGTATCCTTGTGTCTTAACTACCATTTGGGCTTAGTTTGACCTCATTTAGACTTCTACAACTCCAGATATTGCCTGATAAATGCTCAAGGCCAGGCTAAACAAGATAGAATTGAGATAGCATTCTAGTTTTAGTTTGAGCTCCAATTTTAGATATCCAATCGTGAGATTCATCCTTTGAGGTCTGCATGAAAGTTGTAGAGTTATGTCTTATCTTTCCTACAAGATAAGAATCACATTAATTGGACAATTATAGCTCAAGTTATAGCTAAAATACATTCTATAATGATCCTAATTGACACCACACCATGAATATGTAATAACATAACTGAAATAAGTCAGTTTGGACCTTAAAAAGCTTAGTGAGAGGACAATTAA
>JANHAO010012900.1:0-16126 GCA_026873985.1 Saraca asoca | reverse complement strand
TTCTTTGATTGCCCAAAGTGTGATTAACTTGAAATCCTTTGTGAGTCCTAGGTGCTTGGTATCCATGCAAAAATTGAAAGAAGTTCAATAAGCTAGCTTTTGAAATCAATTCTTAGCTTCAATGATTGGGGAGTTTCTAGCCATCATTCATGTGTGCACACAATTAGGGAAGATTTGAGTTTGAGGGCAGATTCATGATGGACTAAGCTAAAGAGTGATGAATGCTGATCTTGAATAATAGCTAAGGATTTAATAGTAACTCTGAAGGTTGAGAGTTAACCATACTATCAGGAGAAAGAGAAGTAGTGTCTTTTAGAGTGTCTTGTGTTTATTTTTCTAAATGTGATTTTATCTCTTGTATCATCACTCGACGACAAGCAATGATTTAAGTTTGGGGGTGTGATAACTCTATGAATGTAGAGTTATTTTGATGATTTTTAGACTTAAATTGTTGAAGTATGAGAGTAATTTTTATAAATCAATCTTTATTATTAGTTATTTTTGTTATTTTGTTTAAAGTGATTTTATTGTTTTATTTGTGAAAGTTTTGGATATGTTAATGGCAGAATTGAATTAAATTGATGATGTTTGTTTGTAGATATTTAAGTCCTAATTGTGGCTAGAAAAAAGAAAAAAAAGACTAGTTAAAAAGAGGAGGCAGCTTTTGCAGCAAGGATACAGCACTACAATTTTTTTTTTATACCAATTGTAACTTCATTTTTCTAGTAGGGACTAACATTCTTTGAAGGGTAAAAATTCTGATTAAAAGAGGGCAGTAAGGGAACATGTGAGCTAGAGTCTTAGATACATTTTACCATTTTTAGGTGCCCAAAACCCTAGAGAAGAGAGCATAGGGTGTGGAGATAGAGCCAGACCCAAAGAAGGAAAAAAAATACTGCATTCAGTAAAGGATGTAGAGGAAGGGCACAGAAGTTGCAGAAAGGATGCAAGGAAGAGAAGACCTTTAGATTTGACACTCTTTCTTTCCTTTTCTTCCATTTCTCTTGTTATTTCTTATTTTGGTGAACAATGAATGCTTTGTATTTGAGAGTAATTGCAAATTTGAACATAAGCTGAATTTATTTTAGTTGGGAATGAAGATAAACTTTAATCTAGTATTGAAATCTTAGGTTGTTATTTTGTAATACTGAGTGAATCTTTCCCTTTTCATTTCATGTGTGCTAATTTCCAATTCTCAATGTTGACTGACCATTAATGATGGGATATTGAAATAACTTCTTATCTAGAAAGATTGAAGTTATTGGATGTTGCTTCAATGATGCAAGTTCAACTTTTACATATTGTTGATTTGTAGATAATATTTGAATATAGTGTTTACCTTGCAAAAACCAAAGGAATTGGTGCTAAAAATTGTGCTTCAAAATCTAGATTAGTAAAGGAATATGTGTAATCTAATTTAAGAGCACTAAGCATGTTGGAATTGGGAAATTCACATGTGCTTTCATGAAGTTTTCGTTTATTGGGAAATTTATTGTAGCATTACTATAGTAGTTAGGTAAAAATTACATGTTAAAAGGATTGATCAATCTCCACTAGTTAGTTCACATATTAATCCATTATTTTTGGAGATTCAATGCCTCTTTTCTTGAATTAGTAGTAGTGTAGTTCAGCAATGTCATTTTGTGCTCTTAATCATTTTAGTTAACCTAGAGAAATTATTGTTTGCTTATTTTGGATTTTTACATTTAGTTTGCAAGAATTTCAATCCATGTAGAGATAATACTCACTCACTTTATATTACTTGTTTGACTGCATACACTTGCATATTTGAGTGACAAAGGATCACAACACCTACTATTTGGCACCGTATGTGACCTATTATTCAGTATCACATACGACCTACTCTTTGGCATTGCATGTGACTAACTACCTGACACCATATGTGACTTACTACTTGGCACCATATACGTTCTGCTATATAACCTACTATGCGACTTACTACTCGACACCCCTTCATATAACTTACTCATACATTCATCTTGACAATAAAAAAGTTATTAGTCAATTGACCTACTAGACATCCATTTTCACTAATGATTGTCAAGTCATAATTTGCAGGGACTCATTCATGACTTACATGATGTCATTTGTAACCTACCAAACATACAAACTTGGGCAAATAAAGAATAAAGCAGAAATATTATGAAAAAGTCTATTGAAGATTTCCCCCAAGAAGGAAAATTTGTCTGAAAGTTCAAAAATTACATTTATAGAATGCTACAAACTATGGCCTACAAGGAAGATTGACCCTTGGAAGCTATGCCCAGGTTTGCAAGGTCTATATGTGATGTGGGAAAATCAACCATTGCTTGATCATCAACAATCTCAATGACTTGTGAGCTGCTCTCTTTTTGAATCAGGTCTCAAGCAGAAAAAGCTCCACTTACTAACTACAAACCCCTATCGGGAGAAATAGTCTTTGCATCCTTTTCGAAGCCCCTGATGAACTTTAGAACATTCTTGCCAAAGAAGGAAAAATCCATCTCTAGATGCTCCTCCCACAAGGTCAACAAAAAGCTAGTGGTGGCCTTAGACTTTGCCTCTTATCCAGTTTTTGTAATTAGTGCGATGGTCTTTGACTTAACTCAAACAACCTCTTCTTTAGCCAAAACAACCTCACTCCTAGCTACCTCATATTATTGCATTGTTACATCCAGGTTGCCCTTCACTCTCATTAGCTCATCAACCATTTTATGTAAGCTTGATGAAACAGCCTCGTGATTTGCCACCTTGTGAGCTAAGGCTTCCTCGGCATCTCTCTTGGAAAACTTTGGTGTCCCTAGCCCTTTCCTTCAATTTTAGCGCCTTAGCAGTCATGGTAGCCAAGTCAACCCAAGTTTTCTCTTCCCCTTGTCCCAAGCTTGAAGCATTTTCTTTAACTTTATTGTTGCCAGAAAGTCCTAAAAAATCAAATGGTCAAGTCAAATTATAGAGAAGTAAGGAAACCAAGATAAAAGGACTTTACTTTCTAGTAGGATATGGTAAGCTACATAACTCATCAATCCTTCCCCCAAGGATTCCTCTAACTCTATCACTTTGGTCCTATTACAAGGCCCTAGGATTAACTAACATTATTCTAGATAAAGTCAAAGTACTCCCCTGTCGTTGGGCCAAGGCTGACAGGTCACTCCTCAACCTTGACCTCAGGTCTTCCCCTTGTCTACCCTTTGTTTTTTGGCAGGTGATCAGATAGGGATGTAGCCTCCTCGACCACCTCAACCATCTCAGGATGCAAGATGGGAGCCAACACTTATGGGGATGCTACTACTATGGATGGAGGAGATTGACTTATAGCAGCAAGGGCTAATGAAGTTGTAGTAGTAGTAGACCAGGCAAAGTGAGAGGAACATGACATTTAGAGGTTGAGCCTCAACATGTTTTTGTATTCCTTAAGCTTTATTGGATTGACCACTCTAGATCCATGAGCTCTGATGTCCCTAGTGATCTTGATGTTCAAAGCTAGAGCAGGCTTATGTAAATGTAGGAGATCTTCATCGAATCTAAGATCATTTATAGCAATAAACTGGCCATGTACCTCAACCTTCTTAGCCTCTAACATTGGTTTCTCCTTGCCAACTCTATCTACAAAATGAAACAAAAAGTCAAAACTAGAGAATAAAACATGAATCTATGCAAGCTCGCATGTCCTTAGCTCATTTCCCAGAAGTAAGGATGAAACTAGAATAATGAATATAATGTAAACAAAGGCATGAAATATAGAACTAGTGGGATTTATAGTTCCCCATATTAGACTTGCCGTTAGCATCAACTTGTGGCAAGATCTTCTTAAACTAGGTCAACAAGTCATCAAGTAGTAAATTCCATCATGTTGACCCACATTGTTAATGCTAAACAGATAGCAAATAACCCTTATTAAAGGAGGAGAAAGATCATTCCTAAGGTATAAAAGGGTGAGGGAAATGAGTTGAGCATACAAGTTTGGTGAGAGTTAAAAGGGAGAGAGCTTCAGTTTATTCAACATATCAACAAGATAAGGATGGACAGAGAACCTAAACCCAGCAGTAAGATGATGGGAGCTAATAGCGACAAATCTTGGAGGGGGATAAGCTTCATGGTCATTAGGAGAAGGGGCCATGACACAACAGCCCATAGGTAAATGATATGTCTTAACTATATACCTAAGATTGTCGAGCCTAATGATCAAAAGGTGATGCTTGAACATTAAGCGGTCTAGGGACCCTTCAATCTCAACAATTTGCTGACCCTCAACAGGATCAGGATGAGTAGCAAACCTCTTGGTGACCTCACTACTCCCTAAGGTCATATCATTTATGAAACATATCAACTCCCTACTTCGGGCTGGAGAATCAAAATCTTCAGCGCTTCCTATCTGGTAACCTTGGCATCTTTGACCTACCATCTACCACAGAAAAAGGAATGATTAGGTCACTAAAGTAGACCATACCTAAAGGCTAAAGCTAACCAGGAATACCCTATGCAACAGGCCATGCACGCCACATATCATCTAAAACCCTGACCATTGAAAGCATAAGCCATTAGTACCACAACAACACCAAATGAGTCTTCAATTAAAAAAGATAAGAAAATATTCTACAATCAAATCTTTCTTGCTAATTGTGGCCTTTTGCCATCAATATGGCTTATACCTTTCAACCAACCTTTAAGTATCCTTTGGTCTTAATTACCATTTTGTATCCATTAAACTTGCAACCAATAGTTAACCATAAGATCTCACAGATCATTATAGAGCATCAAAGCAATCCATCATTTATAGCCTTCATCTACTTAAAAGAATTAGAGCTTGAAATGGCTTCTTGAAAACATTAGTGAGATCATTACGATTATTGGTGTCAAATTTGTACTCTTATAGCTATACCACATAATTGTTAGTAGTTCTTGCTCTATGAGTTATTAGGATTTCCTCAAAGGTATTTCATTTACAAGACTTGGTTCTTTTCTACTGCCGAAGGTTCATTAAACTCTATAACTTCCATCATCGTTTTACCATGTATTGTACTAGAGCAATTCAATTTGTTTCAACCAGTGATGATTCTAATGAAATAGCAACTTATACCTTTCTAAGAGAGATATTACATGATTTTTCACTCCCACTATCTAACCAATAAACAAAATAAGGTCCTTTAGTAACCTTGGTGGTGTGGATTAGAGAATAAAATATACTACATATGTAGCTGTTACAACATCCAACAAAATAACCATCAATAGTCTTTGAATCAAGTTACTTAATAAATGGATCATATGGATTCACTTTAGCTTTGCAACCTAGACATGGAAATGTCTAAGACTAGACTTTTCCCATAGAACAAATCATATAAGGTTTTAAATATAGATTACTAGGGATTTGATTTAGAATATACATTATGGTCTTTAAAGCATCACCCTATACAAAGCCAAGTGCAATTTAATGCACCAACATGCATTTGATCATGTCCACGAGCATGTAATTCAACCTTTTGATGATCCAATCCTATTTGGGCATTCAAGTGCATAAGGTTGTTAGCCTAAAAACTTCACAATCTTGTAGATATCTTACAAAAGAATTAGAATTTATATCTGTTTATCATATCTTCATAGCACTCATCACCTTTATCATAACTAACATACATGAATTTTTTTATCTTTTTTTTTTAGCTCAATCTTAACTTTTTAGGAGATATTTCCAGCTGACAAAAATTAATCAACCACTAATGAAGGTGAAATATTAGTATCCGTCCATATTATTTGGCATTATTAGTTCATCTACATCATTGTGAATCAAGTCTAATACATCTAACATTCTAGTCCACTAACTCTAGTAGGGAGTATCTCCCTTGATGCAATCAATACATAGATAAAAAAGGATAAGTCTAGGTTATGAAGAATCTCTTGTTTTATCAATCACTCTATCCTTCTGTTGAGATATCACCTAAACACCTATGCCACAATATTAAGGATCTCAGATTAATTCTAACCCTTTTGTATCTAGCCATAGTATTTAATTGACTAACTCTCTAATTTCCAAATGATAACGACTGTTACATTTTCATCTTGTATTTCTTTTTTCATTATTTTTAGTCTAACCATTGACTTTTATCACTTGGCTTCCTCTTATTTCTTAACATTTATAATAAATTTGAAATGCAAATGATTGCATCTCTGTTTAACCACCAAGTATTCAACAAAACATCTTATTAAAGCCAGTTAAACATATTGATTTATTGTAATACACACCCAGATCAACTTTCTTGCTTCTCAAAATTAGGTTCCTTTGGATGTGATTTATTTCTATGCTTAACACTCAATTCGTGTGAAACAAAGTAAGCACAAAGATTCTACTACTCTTTATGTCATCTTCTGCTTAACTAACTATAGAGGTCATTTTATTGAAAGTCTACTCACCCTCTTGGGTGTAATATGATGTCTAAAAAACATTAATTTTAACCAGAAGAGACTCTAAAAATATGGTAAATCAAATAACTATTTTCTAAGTCAAATTTCATGCCTATGAGCCATTGTAATAGTATATCGGTTTCATGGTATGCTCACTAATTCCACTAACACAATCCTAAATAGTTTTATCTAGCGACAATAGGTAATATTATTTTTAACCTTATCAAACTTTACAAACTTGTCAACTATAAAATCCATAATCACTTTGGCATTTGGAAAGTCAGCAATGCCTTTTATGATGGTCTTATCCTTAGTATACATCATAACCATCAAGTACACTTTATTATAGTATATCCACTTTTTATGAAAAACCCTTGTGAGCAGTAGAGTCATCATCTATCTTTGGCCCTTCCTCTCTCCATGTCAAATATGAAATTTGATAATTGCTAGATATGATATTAGCAATTTAGCCCAGATATCTACTACTCAACCCAATCCTCATAATTGGTCCCATTACCGTCTTCATAGTAATCAATTACAAAGGTAACAAAAGATCGATGAATAATTTATGAAATTTATCATAAATTTCTAAAATTGCATGTTCAACATAGTTATGCTATAATATTTCCTCAATAACTATAAAATTTCAAATAGTATTGTATTATGAAACTCAACATCGATAGGGCATTTAAAGCTTTATAATATAATACAAAGATTAAATGTCACATTCCTAGAACCTAACACCAATAGGATATTTAAAATTTTAAGAACATAACAAGTAATCCTAACACTCACATAAATACCAACAAACTATGTTAATAATATTACACTGATAGGGCATATATATTACTAATATAACACTCTTCTATATATAATTTCAAATTTTAATTTAACAAAAGTTTATGTAATTGGTCTCACGATAGGTGAGTATACAATTATACAAAATTTTATAGCATAATATGAGCAAAATTGATTCTTATATAATTTTACAAATTACATATAATAATGTAGAAAATATTTAAATGTGCAAAAAATATCAAATCAATATACAAAAATTACATACAATATTATAGTAAGTAAGAATCATACGTTAAAATTTTCATGTCCATAAAACATGAAATCAATGCTCAAATAAATAGGATAGTAATTAGATAAAATATTTTTATTTCCAAAAAATTCTGGAAAAATTACAAATAGTAGTTCAATATGTTACACATAACAAAATTTTCAAGCCTAAATAATATCAAATAATTATTCAAATAAATTTAGAAAAATAAATAAAATATTTTTCCAAAAAAGATTGAAAAATTTACCACAAATAGTGGTCGAAGACTAGATCATGGTGGTATAATTTTTATTGTCATCTACCACCTCTAAGATGGCATGTGGCTCAATGCGTCATTGATGTGATTGGACCCAACTCAATTTGGGATCTCATTCAATTTAGCCATATTTTAAACAATTTTTTGTGGGTTTCTTTGCCCAAATTAATCTAAAACTAACCCCTTATCAATTTCATAAAATCATTGAAAAAAATCAATACAATTTTAAAGTATTAAATCTCTATTAGGTTACCTAAATGGAAAATTCTTAAAATTGATGTCACTTTTGGTCAAATTTTCAAAAATTGATTGAGGGCTCTTCTTGGTCTAATTATTTTAATGTAGAATTATGAATCAATTTGAACAAATCTCCAATAATTAGGCCAAAATTTGACAAAATAATCTTCTAGTAACAAAAAAAAAAGAATTTAAAAAAATTAGTCTTAAATAGTATTTATTCAAATTGATTTGTATATTTTGCACATCACATACTCTTAAGATTAAATCATAAATTGATTTAAAAAATATCCCTTTAAATTATTCAAATTTAAGAAATCAAAATTTTTTGGAAAAACTAAATTAATTCATTTCATAATTCCATCTCAAAGTTCATAAAGTTTATAATCAATTTATGCAATTAAACAATATAAAAGAGGCAGAAAAAATTAATGTTTAACCCATATTTTTTCTCATCATATATTATGGATATTCAATAATTTAATTACATAAACTTATTAAACAAAAAAAATTGCACAAATTTAAGCCTTTGTCATGTGAAAGGAAAATTTTGGCTCTAATAATAGTTGTTAGAAAAAAAATTGGATATATTAAAATACTCAAATCAAGAGATCTATTAAATCATATTATAATGCACAAATTTATACATATAAATTTAATTAGTAATAATGAAATCATATCTAACATTATATGAGAATACATGATAGCAAAACACTCCTTAGTAAGATGAATCCATAATAGCAAAGTACTCCTTAGCAATTTGACTCCTTGTAACCCTAGCAAAGAGAAGGGAGGGAAAATTATATCTAAAGTCTCAATTGGATAACTACAGCTCTACTAGGATACAAGTAGAGACCTGCCTTATTATCACCTTACCGAGCCAGTTGATCCATCATCATTGTCTAGTGACATAACTCGCATCACGAAAGTCTATTAATAGCCTACGTGTCATTACAAGTTCAATAATTTAATCACATAATTAATTATTGTGATAATCATTTAATTTAATAATATATGATTTAATTAAATTATGGTAATAGACATAGGAAAATTCCAACACATGGAACTACCTAGAATTATTGTTGCCACCAAACTTGTGGAAATATTGTGAGATGACTATTTTGCATCATTTACGTCAACTAATTGTTGAAGTTTTGAAGGTTGGGCTGGTGGCTGAACTGAATATACCCTTTACTGAGTCTCATTCTTCTTGGGCCCTAAATTCCAAATTATCTGCTCATGTCTTGACCTTCTTGAAACCTTTAAGGGAAATAATATCAAATAAAATATCTTATTGACCTAAATGAGAATTCGTGCAATCAAATAGAGTGTAAGTGAAAATCAAATTTCTTTATAGAATTTGTATTAAAATATTTTTACTTAAAAATAAATTAAATTAAAAAATATCAATTTTTTTGGGAGGTTATTAAACATTCAGGATTTTAAAATCGGATATAATGTATCTAGTAACTGATTTTTGTGATTTGGTGAACACCCACTTAATTGTTGAATTTATGTTAATTAGTTAATCATTTTTCTATATAATAAGGATTTAGGGCATTCTGATCCCAAGTAGTTTTTGCAGCCTTTAAAAATCAAATTTCTAGTATGCATCTAATACATAATTTTTCTCTTTTATACATTGCCAACAAGTAGATTTGAACCTAAGACTTTTAATGTAGTATCCAAATTCCTCTTCATTAGACCATACTTAGTGGCTTGAAATTTGAACACGATTGGATAATTATTTTGTTTGAATAAAATAGAAAACATAACAAAAATCCAGTTAAAATGCAAATGCTATCAAAGTCTTCCGTGATAAAAGGTTATTAGTTGACATGTCCCTCTGCAGAAAAAATTAGTTTTCTTGTGAGGGACATTTAATTTTTCCATGCAAGTTTTACTTACTAGTAGGCTTTTATGTTTTATTTACAAGTAGCTTTCAGAAAATATCTTTCTAGACAGTCAATTCTAAGTGCCGTGGGTAGAAATTGGGGCAAACACCTTCTTAAGTTGGAGAATATTCAAAATGTACAAATATTATCGATGTAACGTTGCTTAGAAAGAGCGTTTAGATTTAGAATCTTATTAGAAAGGTATTTACTATGTCTTTAATTACCGCGCAAGAAATTTCAAAATTCTGATTGACTTTAGTTATACATTCCTATTATTTTTTTAAATGCTTGTTTCATATTTCAAAAACTAAGCTCAGTGATCTACCTGATGTGAGAAGGAAAGACCTTTAAACGGTGGTGTTTTTTCACAGTGTTGATATTTAATTTATATTTGTATATATTCTTCATTTTTATAATATATTTATCTTAATATTTTTGGTATTATCTTTTTAACTACTTGTCAATTTTCATGTCAAATTGATTAAGTGCTTGTTTGATATAGCAATGAGTACTCTGAATCAACAATCAACATAAATAAAATGATTGCTTTTAGACTTTTTTTTAATGATATTTTTATATGCTTTTAAAAATTTTCAATTATTAATTATAGGCAAAATTTTCTATTAAACTAAAAACATCTTAGAATGTTTATATATTTTAATCAGAATTATACCCAAAGGAATATTAAATTTTGTAATCAAATTATCCTCACTTTTCTTAGGATCTTCATTGCTCTCATTCCAACGGTAATAAAAAAAATCATATTGTTATTTTCAATAATTTAATACTAAAAGCAAATTTTCTATATATCATTCAAGAAAGAATCAATTTTGTGTAATCAATTCTCAAATAATGTTACAACACATAAAATAATTTTTATGTAATCAATTAATTTAAAAGTAATTATTTTCATAATCATTTTATCTCTATATCAAACAATTCCTATTTGTCATGGACTTTTAGCTCTCTAGCCCAAATCATGCAGCGTATGATGTTAACTCCTGACTAATATGTTAGCCTTCTAATAAATTCAAGTCATACTTGGATAGATAAATGAGGCATTAAGGATTTTGTTGTCCATCCAACCAAAATCCCAAGCACAACACGTCTACAAGCCAACATGATCATGTAGTCAAAGCATTAGTACATACTGAGTCTCAAATAATATGTCAAACAAGAAACTTCTAGTACATATCCAGAAAGGACATTTTAAAAAATAAGTAGAGGAACAACTCCATTTTATTAATATATATCTTATTATATAGTTTTGAGTATGTAGAGGGAGTTTCTAAGCTTCATACCTAGCCTAAGCCATGATGCCCACCTAAGTCACCAAATGTATGCCTTTTAGAGAGCATTTTAAGCAAAAGTCCTAATGATAGTAGTGGACATACTTTTTCCAAGTTAATATAAGGACTTTTCTCCTAGGTCTAAAGGTTTTTAATGTATCATCTCATATAGATGAGAAGATAAAAATGTAAGGATCACAACCATGTACTTCTTTACTTCATTGAATAAATGATCAATGCTAAAAAAAAATGTAAATACTCTCAAAACAAGAAAAATTCAAAAAAAATAAAATAAAAATTCACAAGTGCATTTGCTCCCAAATTCACACCACAAGACCTTCTCTTCATGTTTAATTTTTAGGACAAGTTTCACCCAAAATCGAGCATGTTTGCCTACTAAATTGGTTCACAAAGCTTGTGACACTATTGTGTGACCCTGTAGATCCACTCAACCAATAGCAGTACACTTGGTGCAACTTAGAATCTTTATTAAGACATACCAATCAAGTTTTGCATTAACTCAAAATAAAATTATTACTCTAAGTGTTCATTTGTTTTGATAGGAAATGAAATTTTATGAAAAGTATTTCTCAAGAAAACACATTTCTAAAAAATAAATTGATTTTTTATTGTTCAGACAATATAAGAGAAAATAATTTTCTTCATTTGATGCATGAATGTAAACTATTTTCTTTCATTGAAATTAATATATCTTGAATCACTCAATAATCATTTTGTTATTAGAATGTTTTCATGGTATGAATGAACAAATCTTTATTAGTAAAATTCAAAAATTAAAACATATTTTTATTAAAAGCAAAATTCAAAGAATCATGTTCAAATTCTGTTTTTGTTATCTTCATCATTTGTACATAATTATTCACATTCAATTGACTTTAATCAAAATTGTTAACTACTTTTGTCAAATCTTTTTATTATCAAAATACTTTCTTAATAATCTTTACTAGAATTTTTAAATATTGATATTTGATAGAGAGAAGAAGGAAGAGAGATGGGAAAGAGAGAGAGAAAGAAAAGAAGGGGAAAGAGATGGGAGAGAAAAAAAAGGGGAGGAAGGGAAAGAAGGATAGGGAGAGGGCAATAGGGGGCAAGACTAGAGAGAGAGATAGAGAAAGAAAGTTAAAAGAGATAGAAAGATAATGATGAAAGAGAGTAAATGATAGAGAGAAAGGAGGAAAGTAGAGTGACATTGTGTAATATATGATAATTTGGAAAAATGATTTCTTCTAATTAAAAGGGGAAGTCACTTCTTCCCAATATACTATCATTCTTTGTAAAAGAAAAAAAAAATCTAATTTCTGTTAACTAATTTTCCTTTTAGCTTCAAACATAAATATTTAGGAAAACAATTTTTTAAGGAAGTATTTTTCCCTAAAACAAACGCACCTACTAGTATATCTATCGTAAATTTACAACTTCCCTTTTCAATCACGCTTCCGGCTTCTCTATGGCTTGCAAGGTCATCTTCCTTTACACTATCGAGCCTCTACCCCACGTAATAGGAAACCTTGTTAGGAGATGAAACTTGCTTACTTAACTTTGTTAAATGGGCAACAAATAAAGGAATATTTCTTGCTAAACAAAATCAAGCTATCTAAACTTTCAAGGACTCTGCCATCATTTGATTCAAAGAAGTCTATGATTCTTTGGCTATTATATAATACATCTTAAACCTTCCATAATTCCACAGCTGTGTGAGGCAAAAGCTAACAACATTTTCACCTTCAGACTTTCTATTGAAAATCAATCGATATTAATTTTCACATGCTAGACTTTGAGTGATTGACAACTTGCCATTAGAAACGTAACACAATACTTTTGACATAATGGACGGAGATATTTTATTAGTAAAGTTCATTCCATATACAGTGTAGAAACTTTCCTGGAAAGAGGATTCCTGGTGGAAGCTCAACACCAAATATAGTTTTCTACTTAAAAAATGTTTGTAGTACCATCATTATAATTATACACATAATTTAAATTAAATTAGTTTTATATATTTTAAAATAAATTGTGCCAAATTTATATATATATATATATATAGAGTTGTAACTTGTAAGGGTGTTGTTAACGATGATTTACATTTATAAATTGACCAAGTTTAGTACTTGCATGCTACCCCCATGCAACTGTGCGAATGTAGAAGTTAAATGATAGATAAAATCAATTAACTCTAGCACTGATACCAATAAAAGAGGAGTAGATGGAGTGCCTGCACTTAGTTGTTGAAAGGGAGGCTAAGCCATCAGCAAGTAAAGGAGGAGGGTCGGGAGGTTGCCACTGGTGCTGCAATAGTACTAGTGAGCAGGGGAACCATTTGAGAGCACAAAAATAGCACCGACAAACCAAGCAAAAATTGATCAAAGTTGACTATAAGCTGGCCAAAGCAAAGCAAGGGCTAGTCAGAGCTGTTGCAGAGGAGAAATAGGGGGCAAGCCAGAGAAGGCAGAAACAGTGGCCAAAGGAGTTATAACCAAAGGAGAAGAGCATGATAGCAACTAGAAAGGGCAACTAAAGCTCAGTTAGAGAAAAAACAGTTGCAATCTAAGGGAGTTGAAGCAAAGTAGTGTCCGGAAGAAGCAAAACAGCAGTAGTAGCAGCCAAGAAGGAAGAACAAACAGAAGTAGATCGGGGACGGGGGAAGCAGCAAGTCAACAAAGAAAAAAATGGTGGCTGGAGGCAAGCACTATTCACTGAGAAAGAAAATAAGAAGCAGGCTTTAGCACAGCGTTTCGAGGGAGAGAGAGAGAGA
Organism: Saraca asoca; assembly: GCA_026873985.1. Taxonomy (NCBI): domain Eukaryota; kingdom Viridiplantae; phylum Streptophyta; class Magnoliopsida; order Fabales; family Fabaceae; genus Saraca; species Saraca asoca. The sequence continues at coordinate 2,217 of JANHAO010012900.1, read as the reverse complement.
GAGAGAAAGAGAGCAAGTCTAATGCATTGCTAGAAAGAAAAAATAAAAGAAAAAAAGAAAGAAATGAACTGAAATGGAAAAGGTAAAAGGAAAAGGGAAAATTATCTTTTAACCACAAAAGAAAATTTTAACACATTCTATAATACACTTATTTACAATATTACTCATCAATTGAAGTATAAGTTTAAGTATAAATCATATATATTTAATTCTCATCACATATAATACACAATTTTGCAAATATATTTACTAGTTTATTTTATTTATTATTTTAATTATTTATTATTTTTTTCTAATAGGTGTTACACCACACCGCTGTACACTAAAGGGAGTCACAACAGAATCAATTATCTATAGCAACCAGATCTCACAACCAATATATAGTAGAGGTCATCATCACTGAAGCTACTCTACTTGGCTTCCTCTCGCCCACCACTCAGCAACTCAAACAAAGCTGGCCACGCATATCCTTAAGCTGCAAAAGGTTACTCCAACTCTTAATTTGATATTTACGTGGAATTCCCTCAATCATTTGAAGATAACACTTCAAACTCTAACTTCCAAGTTGATGTAAATTGAGATGAATAGGCTTAAGCAACAAATTGAGTGGACTTACTATGACTTCAAAAATTAAAAAAAGAAAAAACATATACAAATTTCAATTCAATTTAAGAACTCTAGATTAAACCCCTTTCTCAAGATTGGGTGGCCTAGCACTTCTTAGAATCTACTTGTGGCTTGATTGTCTTCATAGAAGGATTGACCCATCTTGAATAATATGTAAAGGAAGAGATTAAGAAGCTTGATGAGAAAAAATGTTGAAAGGTCAAAGGAACTTGATTGGTTGTGCCCCTAACTAAGAGGATTTTGACTTGATGGAAGATGAAGGAGAGGATGACCCTAAACCAATTCTAACTGTAGGCGGTAGTGATACTAAAAGGAAGATTTCTATAAGTTCAAGCACTACACAAACAACAAACTCTATCAGAAGAAGTAGTAAAGTATCTCTTCCAAAGTCAAGGGGACTAATAGATTCTTACTTCACTCCAAGTATAGAAGAGGTCATGTGACAAAGGAAAACATCAACTTCAAGACAAACAAAAATTAATGATGCATACAAGAGGAAAAAAAGGGAGGAAAATTGTCAATTGTTTGCAAGATAGATGAATAACATGGGAATTCCCTTTAATGCCATCGATTATGATAGTTTTGTAGCTTTTATTGAGGGAATTAGACAATATGGTCCAAGCACAAAACCACCAACCTATCATAAGGTGAGAGTTCTCTTACTGAAAAAGGAGTTTGAGCATACAAATTTATTGATGAAAGACTTTAGAGAGGAGTGGGTAAGAAAGGGATGCTTTGTCATGTTAGATTGTTGGATAGATAGAAGGAGGAGAACATTAATTAATTTTTTGGTGAATAGCCCAAAAGATTTGTCTTTATTGAATCTATTGATGCTTCATCTTATGTGAAGAATGGATCAAAGATGTTTAAGCTATTTAATAATTTTGTCAAAAAGATTGGAGTATCCAATATTGTTTAAGTTATCACTAATAGTGCTTTAAATAATGTTTATGCTTGTAAACATTTTGTTCTTGAATCACTACAAAAAAATTTACCTTTAGCGGCAGTTTTTTTGTGTATTTAGCGGCGGTTTTAACCGTCGCTAATAACCTTCACGGCGGTTTTCGGAACCGTTACAATTTCATGCGTCGGGAAATATTAGCTGCGGTTTTTTTTGTATTTAGCGGCGGTTTCTATAACCGCTGGAATTGGGTTATGTTAGCGGCGATTTTCACTTATTTAGCGGCAGTTATTTTTAGTGGCAATTCTCATTGCATTTAGCGGCGGTTATTTTAGCGGCGGTTATTTTATATATTTAGCGGCGATTTTTTGAAATTTTTTTTTAAAAAATTATTTCTAACAGCGGTTCTATGATGTATTTAGCGGCGATTTTTTAAAAAATTATTTTTAGCGGCGGTTTTATAATGCATTTAGCGGCAGTTTTTTTAAAAAAAATTTAAAAAAATTATTTTTAGCGGCGGTTTTACAATGTATTTAGCAGCGGTTTTTTAAATTTTTTTTTAAAAAAAATTATTATTTTTTGACAATTTTTGTTGATTATAACAACGATTTTTTGAGAATTAAAAAAAAAACGCCACAAAATGTTGTTTGATTTTTTTTATTTTCCTGTCCTAATTTTTCTACATGTAT
>JANHAO010012899.1:0-16127 GCA_026873985.1 Saraca asoca | reverse complement strand
CATGGAAAATAGAATCATCAATTTCAATGAGACAAATCAAGTGGAAAATGCATATTTATCATGACAAATCATTTTCCAACACATACACAATAAACAATAGGTTTTCATAGCCATGTAAATATATATGAAAATCTTATTATTTAAAAGGATTCATAATATTGCATATAATAAAATTATTTTATATTTATTCATGAGATCATTAAGTGAGAAGGATTGTCCTCTCACTTTAGAAAATCCTTAGAATAGCCTAATTGAGAAATTAGGTGGAACCTCAAAATTTTAGATGTAAATAAGTGCAATACTTTAACAGCAATATCTCTGGAATAAAACAATCACAAAAATCCCAAGTTTGTTTAGAAATTTCTCACTATTCAACTAGATATCTTGAAATCTAGATATAAAGTTGCTATAAAATAAATTTTTCATTCTAGGATTACTCACTGGAGTCTGAAGTATTAGTAGCCAACTCGCCGTCGGTGGAAACTTTGCCAGGAAGCCAAAGGAAGCCACTAGCCGAACCAGTTGAAAAAGGAGGAAAGAAAGCTGCTGGAGGGGAACTGGTCGGAGAAAGATGCCGAAAAAGAGGAAAGAAGTGGCTAGCATTTTGCTAGAGCTCATCGGGCTGAGGAGGAACTAGTTCAGCTGGTAGTTGAGCAGCTACAGCTGTTGAGAAGCTTTCGGTCGGAGGAAGAAATAGCATGCAAGGAGGAAGTGGCGTTGGAGAAGACGTCGAAGGAGGGCTTGCCGGATGGAACACGTCAGACGGCGTCGAACAGAGGGGATTACCGAAGGAAGAAGGTTGGCTGGAGAAGCTTTAGGAAGAAGCTGGAAAACTCATACTAGAGGAGAAGCCAGATGAAGGAAATATATAGTGAAATAGAAATGAGGCAAATTACAGTTTGACCCCATAACTTTCCACCGACTTCAAATAGGTCCTTCTGAAATTATAATTCAACCCTAATGAATTTTTAAAAATTTTCACTTTTGTCCATCTGAAATATTTTATATTTATATTATTTTTTAATTTTTAATTTTTTTATTCTTAGGTATTACAGTAGAATTGCATATGCATGTATTGTGATTGTTGAGTGCCTAGTAGGATGTAGATTGTATAATCTAGGTCATTGTATTTATTGTAACATTATATAGATTGTGCTAGGCATGTAGCCCTTTTCTTGTTGTATAGGTCTTGAAGCCAGGTGTCTGAAAAGTAGAGGAAATTCTATCAGATTTTTATTAGAATTTAATATAGAAATATTTCATCATGGATTGATGAAATAGTGAGTCATTGGTATGTTATTTGCATTGTAAGGCTTATAGGGGGTTCTAAATAGAGGGGATTTCCTGATGGTAACCTTTTATGCTAATCACGTTTTGTGGATCGAGGCATGACAATAGTTCAACTTATTTTTTGACTCATATGAGAGTTGAAAGATTTTCAAAAAAAGTCAAATTAGAGGGCCTTTGTTATAGGATATTTACAATTTTTTTGACAATTGTATTTTGATTAATAAATGTTCTTTAGGGATCCATGTATGAAAGATACTATGGATAGAGGAATTTCGATTAAATGTCAACAATATGTGTCTATTATAGTATATTTATATTTTTTTTCAATAATTGTATTTTGATGGTTGAAAGGGGTATGTCTTTGTTTTGTTTGAAGCGAAAGTCATGTTAAATCATTTAATCGAAAATACCACATGACTTCGACAGAATCGCTTGGACACAACAAAGTAAATTCGATAGAGTCAAATTGGCAGATTCAGTTCGGCTGAATCAATTCGACTATTCAAGTAGTTAACTACTTTCTTTTTGACTAAAATTAGTAAAATAGCAGCAGATTCATTTTTAACTTAGAAAAACTTCAGGTTATAAGTAAATTGAGCTTGAATCAGTTAAACAATAGTTTGAACCATGTTATAAAACAATTACACAGTAACTTGGTCAGGATCTATTGATAGTTTATTGCAACAAATTATGCCTCAATATATGTGAGTGATAATTGTTTTAATTATTTTAAGTATTGATACATGTATACTTATGTGTCAAATTCCCTTTAGTGTAATTATTTTTCAAATCTTTATAATTATTCTATGATATTATAAATAGAACGGATTATAATTGATTTGACGTATCTTTATATATCAAAAACTTCAAACATACATTGCATATCTTAGAATTCCGCCACTCAACACTCTATTAATATTATAATTTTAGGAATATTTATAATTTTGTCATGGACTCTCAGTACTTTATTATCCACTCTAGGAGTAGTTTATTTGTAATTCCTTCATAAAATCTCAACACATTTTGTTTATTTCTATTGTAATTTTACTGTTTCAATTGCCAATTTTCACTGCTTTGTTTTACATCATTTTGTTAATTAAGTTTGAAAGTAACAATCATTTATTTATTATGTACGAATCTACTCTTTTCTCAAAGCCAAATCCTATATTATAAATTTTGACAAAAAATAGATATATATAAAAATTTACGTTTATCGGGGCATAAAATTCTATGTAGGGACTATAAATTAGTTTGGCACTAAAACAATGATCCAGATCTTTCAATAATGCCTTTAATGATTTTTTTTTTTCTAAAAATATGTTTTGATTCTGAGCTTGTACAACAATAATATGATTAAGGGACTTTATGTCCTCGTGACCCAAATGACAAAAACTGCACTTTTCCCATCCAAGTTATTTTTCGAGAAAATCCTGTTTAATTGGTTTATAGCTTTTATCAAATGAATTATTATAATTATTTATTAATATTCCAATGACTTATATTAATGCCGATAATATACTGTACCATTCAGCACTTTAGTGTGGTGCACAGTAAAATAAATAAATTATAAACATGTTTTTATTTCTGGAAGGAAGAGAGAGAACTATGTCATAGTTTCAAGGGTTATGATGTCATAGCCTTAAGTTACGTTTTAACATGTAACCGACAAAATTTTGTATTAATACATTGTCTATTAGTTTCGTCAAACAAATTCATATTTTTTATAAAAAAATTTTAACATAACTTTAAATGATAGTTATAATTTATTATATATTTATTATAAATAAAATCTACTTATATCTTTATATAAAAAATAAAAATTTATATATAATATTATAATTTTTATGTCAAATTTTCATAAAAATTTCATAGAAATTTTTAAGTCATGTCAAAACATTATCTGTTGAATTAATTTTAATTAATTATTATTATAGATTAGCATTAATCAATTATTAGGATATTAACAAACTTAATTAAATGATTAGTGCTAAGCCTAGAACAAATTGGACTCTGATTAATTGTGCATAATCTATGATAAGTTGTATTGCACATAAGTGCATTGGGTAGAGGTCCCAACCTGCAATCCTTTAGTAGTTAGTTAGTTTCCTATCACAATACTAACTTGAGAGAGAAGGAATTTCTGTTGTGATTAATTATTATTTAATTATGTATAATTAAATAATAATTAATTAAATAGAAGTAAATAAATAATAATTTTAAAATAAATAAAATTAAGGAACTTTACATCTTTCATAACATAGATTACAAAAAACCTTCCCCTCATCTTTTCTCACTGAGTATTCTCCTTCATCAACAAATCTCTCTCTGAGTTCTCGTATATTCTAGGGGGTGAAGTAGTTCTGTACAATGGACTTTATTGGATCATCATCAGGTACGCATTTATCTCCCAATACATTCTTAAATATTGTTAGTAAATGGTATCAAAGCAAAGCTAACAATATTGTATCTCAGATCAATTGATTATTTGTACTTATTTGTAATTTGATGAGAATTTTACAAAAAATCCCCAAATTTTTTTAATCAAGAACTCATGAAATTTGAGGTTTTTTGATTCCGGCATCAAATCACATTGTTTGCTTCAATTGTGGGTTAATATATGAAATCAAATGATTATTACATGTTGTGCTAATGCTAATTCGTGTGAATAGCCTCTATTGTGCATGAATTTCAAAATTTCACTATGTTAGGGTTTGAAATTTTTGAAATTAGGATTTTTTGGTTTATTGGTTATTTCGTGTAATTGGTTTGGCAAATGCATCCTTCAATGTTTCCCAATGGTTGAATCGTGTTAAAATGGCCCCATATGATAGATCCAATTTTTTTTTTGTTTTTGAAAGGGAATTTCGATTTCTTTTTATTTGGTGTGTTCTTGGCAATTTTTGCTTGGATTGATGCATGATTCTTAGCTAGACAAGTGTTTAGGATGATTATATGGTGTCAAAGTACTGCAAAACCATAAATTTGAAGCTTGGGCATGTCAACAATGGAGGATTTTTGGCCATTGACGAAGGGGGTGAAGTAAGCTTGAAGATGACCTTACTCTATCCATGCCCACATGTGGCCCCTAGCACGTGGGGCGCGTGAGCCTTCCACAATGGGCCTTTTGGCTCACTGTTTCTTCCAAGATCCTCTATTTTTCATGTCGAATCTAATGGATATTTTTTTCAGAATTTTTTGAGGCCTGGAAGTATTTATTTAGAATTTTCTAAAGTTTTTACAACAGAAAATTATATTATATTCTTGGAATTTTTGTGTGACAAGAATTGTGAATAAAATACATGTTATTATCTGTAATATATGAAGTTCACTCTCCCTAGATGTGTGATTTGATGTGTCAAACAAATTTGTGAATATTTATAGTGTTTATATTCTGACAAATTTGTGCCAAAATTGTGTTGTATGGGTTTGTGCACTTCTCACACTTTACACCTAGAAATCAATTACTCACTATCATGAATACAGTCATGAGTTGTTATTATTTTGGTAACACTATAAATTTATTATATTGATTATGTATACACCCTATCGGTGTGACATCATTAATGTAATTTGTTGTCTGGACCACATGGGATAGGCTGATAGCATATTTTAATATCTTAACATGTCTTGTATCCTATCAATATAGAGATGATGGGTACATTTTATATACGAAAACTAATGAGCCGAATCTTTATGATATGCATTGAGTTTTTTTGGTTTATTGTAATTCAGGACCTTTAGGCAGGATTATGATAAATATTTTGTTATATAGTTATATGAACTGAGTTTTGTTGGGGAATCTTGTTTATGATTATGTTGTGCACACATAATTAATATTTCCCAATTTAGTTTTTCCTCAGTTTCTATATCCCAGCAACTATCTATGGTGAAAACTCTTAATAGGGCTAACTTTGATGACTGGAGAAAGTCCTTGGATCTGTACCTTACTATATCAAAAGAGGATTTGGCTCCTAAGGAACCTAAACTAGTGGATCTCATTGATAAATCTGGTACTACTGATAAGACTTACCACAAGCAATGGCATGAGTCCAACATAATTTGTTTGGCAATGATCAAATTCACAATTGAAAAGAATATTAGACAAAGCATCCTTGAAAAAGATACAGTAGTAGAATATCTGAAGGTCGTAAGTGAAAAATTCAGACAATTTGATAGGAGTCAGAAAGCCTATTACTTGTCACTGCTGGATAACACTCACTATGATGGGTGTCTAGTGTCAGAGAACATATAATGAAGCTTGTGAATTACTATAACAAGTTGAAGACCTATGGTATTGACCTAGGAGAGAGTTTTCTAGTTTACCACATTCTGCAATCTCTTCCGCTTGAGTATAATGGTTTGAGGACCACATATAATTCTCAAGAAGTAGAGTGGATAGTAGACTAGATGATTTTCATAGTGACATTAGAGGAAGAGTCCATTAGAAAAGGAAATTCTTATCCACCATTCGTAAACTATCTATCTCATGGTTCAAATAGCAATGCGGGTGGTAATAACAAAAAGGGAAAGAGACTAGATTTAAAGAGGTCTGGAAAGCCTAGGTTTAAAAAAGGTGGCAAACAAAACAAGGGTCCAAATAATTATACTTTCAAGGGTGATTGTCACTATTGTAAGAAGCCCAGACATAAAATATCTGACTATTTGAAACTTAAAAATAAGTGTGAGAAGGAAGGTATATCTTCTGAATTTACCCCTCTAGCTCTAGTTTGTTTTGAATCCAATAGTTTAAAGACATTTTCTGATTCTTGATGGTTGGATTCTGGTGCAACTATTCATGTTGTAGATTCATTATAGGGGCTCAGAAACAGGCAGATCCCAAGTGAAAATGAGAAGGCCATATTGGGAGGAGAAGGCCATCTTGGGATTTGAAGGGAGCAAAGCAATAGTTGTATGTATAGGCTTTGTTAGTTTGGATTTACCTTTTAGACATATTTTAAATTTGAATGATGTTATTTATGTACCTTCTTTAAGAAGGAGTTTGATTTTCAATTCTGTATTAGACAATTGTGGTTATTCCTTTTGGCGAGGAAATGGAAAGACCGACATTTATTTCCATTCTGTTGTTGTTAGTTTTGCTTCTTTACAAAATGGATTATATCGTTTGAATTTGAATATTTGCTCAGTTGGTACTTCCAGTGCTCCTATTCATGTTGTAACTAGACATAAACGACAAAGAGTTAATGAGAACTCTTTCATGTTATGGCATAGACATTTGGGTCATATTTCTAGAGAGAGATTAGAAAGGATGGTTAAGCAAGGTGTACTGAATGATCTAGACTTCACGGATTACGACACTTGTGTTAACTATATAAAAGGAAAACTTCCTGCTAGAGCTAAAAACAAAGGGGTAAGCAGGACTGAGAATATTTTAGACCTTATACATACTGATATTTGTTATCCCATCACTTCTCCTACTATAGGTGGCTACAAATATTACATTACCTTTATAGATGATCACTCCAAATATGGGTGGATCGATCTTCTACATGAGAAGTCAGAATCATTGGATGCCTTCAAGGCCTTCAAGGTAGTAGTTGAGTTGAAGATTGAGAAGGTTATTAAGTGTGTAACATCATACAAAGGTGGTAAGTATTATGGGAGGTATACTGAAATGGGCAGATATCCTGGTCCATTTGCTCTATTTCTGCAAGAACATGGTATAAAAGCTCAGTATACGATGCCTGGCACCCCTTAGCAAAATGGGGTTACAGAGAGGCAAAATCATACTCTGATGGACACGGTTAGGAGTATGCTTAGCCACTCTTCCTTGCTAGAGTTCTTATGGGGTGAAGCTCTAAAGACTACGATTTATATTTTAAATCAGGTTCCTAATAAATCCGTGCCTAAGACTCCATATGAGCTTTATTCTGGAAAGAAGCCCAATTTAAAACACCTTCGAGTATAAGGTTGCAAGGCAGATGTGAGACCGTATAATCCCCAATTGAAGAAACTTGATGCTAGAATTGTCAGTGATTTTTTCATTGGGTATTGTTCTGCATCAAAAGGGTGCAGATTTTATTGTCCTACTCACATTACCAGAGTCATTGAATTTGATTAAACATTTTATTTTGAGGATGACTTAGATAGTGGAAGTCATGTGCCCAGGGACATTGATTTACATGAAGAGAGCACCATCTTAGGTGTACCTATTTTGCCACTTCCATCAGTTGATAGAAATGATGTTATTAAGAATCCAGTTGAGGTTGATGCATAACAACCTATTGAAAACACTAAGGAGACAATAGTTGATTTAAGATGGTCTCAAAGAATCTACAAGTCTATAATACCAGATTACTACATGGTTTATTTACAAGGATTTGAATCTGATACTGTTAATGAAGTAGATCCCATATCGTTTCAGTAAGCAATGTCAAGTCCTTATTCTTCTGAATGGTTGGAGGTGATGAATGATGAAATTGTCTCTATGCATTGCAACTAAGTGTGGGAGCTTGCTGAATTGCCGAATGGGTTCAAACCTGTTGGTTGTAAGTGGGTCTTTAAGACCAAACGAGGGGCTACTGGTGAAATTGAAAGGTACAAAGCTAGACTTGTAGCTTAAGGCTACAACTAAAAAGAAGGCATTGATTACATAAAAACCTTCTTTCCGGTCTCGACTAAGGATGCTTTCAAAGTTGTTATGGCTCTTGTTGCATTATTAGACCTTGAACTTCACCCGATGGATGTCAAGACTACATTTCTGAATGGAGACTTATATGAAGAAGTCTATATGACCCAACCAGATGGTTTTGTTGAACCTGATAAAAGGCACTTAGTGTGCAAATTATGAAGATCCATCTATAGGCTGAAACAAGCCTCCAGGCAATGGCATATGAAGTTTGATGAGGTAATCACCTCATTTGGGTTCATTGAGAATGCTTCAGACCAATGTATCTATCAGAAGTTTAGTGAGAGCAGTTTCATCATACTTATGCTCTATGTTGATGACATCCTATTAGCCAATAATTCAATGAATTTTCTAAATGAGATAAAACACACGTTATTGTGCCATTTTGGTATGAAAGATCTTGGTGAGACCTTTTTTGTTCTTAGGATTCAAATCCATCATGATAGGTTTTGTGGCATTCTTGGTTTGTTTTGGGCAACCTATATTGAGTAAGTCCTCAAGAAGTTTAATATGGACTCTTACGCTTCCTGTGGTGCTCCTGTACGGAAAGGTAAAAGGTTATCTAAATCATAGTGTCCTTAGAATGACATTAAGAGAGCTAAAATGGATAAGATTCCATATGCTTCCACTGTTGGCAGCCTTATGTATGCTTAGGTATGCACTCGTCCGGACATAGCTTTTGCTATCAGTATGCTTGGTAGATACTTGAGCGATCTTGGCAAGGATCATTGGAGAGCTACAAAGAAAGTTATAAGATACTTACAGGGTACTAAATATCATATGTTGACTTTTAGAAAGTCTAATCCTTTTGAAATTATGGGATATACGGATTCAGACTATGCATCCTATATGGATGATCGCAAGTCAACTTTTGGATACATCTTTATGATGTCTGGAAGAGCTATTTCATATAAGAGTGTCAAACAGACACTCACGCTACCTCAATAATGGAAACAGAATACATCGCTTGTTATGAAATCACTTGTCAAGCTGTATGGTTGAGGAAACTAATATCTGGCATGCATTTAGTTGATTCTATATCACGACCTCTAACCATTTATTGCGATAATTCATCTGCTTTATGCTTCTCTCAAAATCACAGGAACTCCAGTTGTACCAAATATTTTGATGTTAAACTCCTATTTATTAGAGAGAAGATTGTTGAATCTCATATTCATCTAGTTTATATTTTTGGTGAACAAATTTTAGTGGATCTATTGACCAAAGGCTTACCCGTGGGAATATTTTAGAAACATGTAACTTGCATGGGTCTTGTTGAATCTTTTGATGTAGCCTTGGTTTAGTGGGAATCTGAGTATTGTGTTAGTTTAAGACCATCTATGTGATTTTGTTCAATTCAGATATTGAAACATTATTGTAATGTTTATATCATTTGTTTCCCTATCAGATTCAATGATCTTGTGTTGTTTCTTTTCTGAACTATGGTTAAAGGACCAATTATGAAATTGGTCTATTCAGATTTGAGACTTTGTGTGTTTAATATCACTTACTTCCTTATCAGATTCAGTGATTCTATATTGTTTCATTTCTGAATCGTAGCAATGGTTTAGCATTCATTGATTGCTTAATATTGCCTAAATCCTATTGTTTTGTTATTTGTTTTAGAGAATTGATTAATGCTATCCAAGTGGGAGATTGCTGAATTAATTTTAATTAATTGTTGTTATGGATTAGCATTAATCAATTATTAAGATATTAACAAACTTAATTAAGTGATCAGTGCTAAGCCTAGAACAGATTGGGCCCTGGTTAATTATGTATAATCTATGATAAGTTGGATTGCACACAAACCCATTGGGTAGAGGTCTCAACTTGTAGCCCCTTAGTGGTTAGTTAATTTCCTATCACAATACTAACTTGAGAGAGAAGGAGTTTCTATTATGATTAATTATTATTTAATTATATAAATATTAAATAATAATTAATTAAAGGGAAGTAATAAATAATAATTTTAAAATAAATAAAATTAAGGGACTTTACATCTTCCATAACAGATTACAAAAAAAAAAATTCTTTTCATCTTCTCTCACTGAGTTTTCTCCTTCATCAACAAATCTCTCTTTGAGTTATCATGTATTCTAAGGGGTGAAGCAAGTTCAATTTCTCTTCCCACCATTTGACATTTTGTACAATGGACCCTACTGGATCATCATCAGGTATGCATTCATCTCCTAATACATTCTTGAATGTTGTTAGCATTATCCTCATTTCAAAACCAAATCAAACATGTAAAAAAATAGACATCTATCTCAAATTAAAAAGAATTAAATATATGTTATGGGTATTTTATGGACTGAGTGAAATGAGCCAGTAAAGGCCTTGTGGACCAGATCAAGACAAAAGTGCGGCCCAATTTGGAACAAGGTCACTGAAGTCAGATAGTGAATCACACGATGCGAGCTCGAAGCCTCTAGCAGACTAAGACTACAACGAGCTCCCCCTGGCACAATTGGAAATAGCTAATTTCTGATAGACAGTATGAACACACTTCCAACTTGCAAATTAGCCTCTAAAGTTCGACAATGATTTGCCCTACATTTATTAACTGACGCCTAGCATTTATTACCTGATGCTGTTGTGATCATAGTTTTACAATGATAAATTACAACTTGTAACCTTCCCCACTCCTATAAATAGGAGGGGAGTCCATTGTAACATACATAGAAAAACACATGCAGAAACTCTGCTAAAATAGAGATAGAATCACAAGTATTGTAACTCTATAAAACTAAGTAGAGAAACCACCTCAAAGTAAATATAATCACCGAGGACGCAGGGGTTATACTGATTTTAGCTGAACTACAATAAAATCTTGTGTGTTCATTTTACTCTTTATTATGGGTGAAATCCAGAACCCCCTTAATGGGTTGGCAAATGGCCCAAATGCTGCAAAACCTTAGCTCATCAAGATGTTTAGAATGCTAAGTTCCAGCTTGCACCACTAATGATCTCCTCAACACAAGCTCACTCCAATGAGAACGAGCTTCATCTCACTACCTCAAAGATAGTAGCTCCTCCAAGCTGAAGGATCTGGCTCGCGAGGTGTGACCATCAACCCGGGAGCTCGTTAAGTAGAAGACAAGCATATGTCATGCCTAGCATACACATAGGGCCCATTTGCAGAAAGCAATCTACAGAAGCTGATTTGTAGGATTTTAGTCAGCCTAGTTTGTTCTGTGTATTAAATGTTTGATGTGATAGATTTACGACATGTAAAATCACAATTGTAACCTCCTTTCCTCTATAAATAGAAGGAAGGAGATGAACATTAGGGAGACAGAAAAAAAATCATACTGAAACTCTATAAAAATACTTTCAGATTAATGCACTATCGTGGATGTAAGGTCTAGTACTACCTAGATTTGGCTGAACCATGTTAAAAGCCCTGTGTTCTTTGCTACTCTTCCCCTTCTTCTTGCCTTCTGCATTCATTTACTGTATTTGCAACAAGATTATAGTTTGAGTTTCAAAAAGAATCCTTCATTGACTGGAGTTTGGCCCAGAACCAAAATCCATCGTCAACATTTTGGTGCCTACCGTGGGGCTCTTATCTATTCTCTGGTTTGTTTTTTGTTGTAATGGCAAAGGAAAGAGCCACCAGGGCTTCAAATGCATTGGTTAATCCTCTAGAAGGTCATGTGTCTACGACAGACTCCTCCACTACTCCCGTTATTGGTGCTGCTACTGGCTTGGCCTCGACCAGCTCTTTTTGACCCGCTGCTACTACTAATGGCGCTGACGGAGTGCAGGCTTGGCTTCAATGTCAGAAAAGGCTAGAAGATATGATAGGAGAACTAACTAGAGCAGTCGCGATGCTAGTGCAAGGTGTGCAAAGGTAGGTGAGACTATAGTACCCATGAATGCTCACTAGTAGTAGCAAGTTAGGCATTCAAACAATGCCAATCAGAAAAATTCTCCAGCTTGCTGCTCACAAGAGCAAACTCCAGGTCACAGCTCTTGCAACCATAAAGACCAAAGAATCCAACAATCTTCCAACCAGTAATTTGGGGTGCGAGACCCGTTGGTTGAAGAATTATTCCAAAAAATGATCCGAATGGAAGAATGTCTTCGAGCTCCAAATAACTAAGCTCACTATGGGGAGAGGTCGCCATTCACCCAAGAAATTGAAGCGTAGCCCCTACCTCCCAAGCTTAAAATTCCTTCCATTTCACTATATAATGGAGACAGTGATCCATACGATCACCTAGACATATTCAACATCCAGATAGACCTCCTGAGAACAGACTCCTTTGTGAAGTGCTATGTTTTCCCAGCCACACTGGGGGGCTTACCCTCGACATGGTTCAAAAACCTCCCAGCTTGTAACATTAGCAATTGGGAAGAATGTCAGAAGAAGTTTGTCACTCAATATATAACACTAAAAGGACAGCTCGTGCTACCCTGCCACCTTGCTGCGATTTTCTAATGGAAAGATAAGTCATTAAAGGACTACATCGATCATTTTAGGTGCAAAGTCAATAGCGTGAGCAATCCCTCAAATGAATGTATCTTGATAACCATCTCTATGGGACTTCGTAAAGATGGAAAGCTCTACAAGAACATTTATAAGTCTCCTGTTAATGACCTTGGCGAGTTCTACGAATGAGTTACCAAGCAAATTAGGTAGGATGAGACTTTCAGTTTAAAAAAGCCCAAGTCAAATAGCTAGAGTTAGAATAAGAAAAGGAGCAGCCATGAGAATGGGAAGGATAGTTCGAACTCTCATATCGCAAAGAGGTCCAAGGATGAGTGACCTCAATACTCAGCTCGTCATGAGTAATACAGTGTCCTATCAGATCCTTAGGATAGGATATACATGATAGAAAGGGACAGAAATGACTTTGGGAGACCTACTCCCATATAGGTACCTCACAGGCAAAGAAACAAGTAGGAGTTCTATACTTATCACAACGAGGTCAGACATGGGACCTCAAATTGTTGGGAGCTCAAGGATGCCATCGAGGATCTGATTGAAAGGGGCTATTTGAAAGAGTATATGGTGTGGCCTGCAGGGCAGGGATCTCAGCATCTTCAGCGAGATCCTGACCAAGAGCCGGGGGGCTCAGTCAAAATTATACATTAATGTTGTATTATGTTTCAAAAGCTAATGTTAATGCTTTCTATTATTGAAAGAAATCTTATTTCCTGATCGGCTTAGCTCTCTTGCAAGCTCCTTTCTGCATGCCCTTAGCTTACTCTTTGTTATCAAGTATCCATGGTCTCTATAGCTCGCATGTGATAAACTCTTTCAAACAACACATGTTACCCATTATCTAATTGTGATCTTCGATCTAGTTGAGGCATGGAGATGCTAAAAACAAACTCACAATGCCAGCATAACTGCTTGCTCACTGAAGTGCAAAGGTGTTAAAATTATTCTAATTATTTGCCTCAAGTAACAAGGCCACTATGATTTGTAGCTCTGAGGCCCCTCGGAGCTCATTCTAAAGATGAATTAATGAAATTGCCAGCTTTTGAGTTGAGGCACCGGGGATCATCCTGGAACAATTGTCAGCTTTTGAGCTGAGGTGCCAGGGCTCATCTCGAAAACCATTGCCAGCTTCTGAGCTGAGGCACTGGGGCTTATCCCGAAATAATTGCCAGCTTTCAAGTTGAGGTGCCGGGGCTCATCCCGAAATAATTACCAACTTTTGAGCTAAGGCACCAGGGCTCATTCTGAAACAATTGCCAACTTCTGAGCTGAGGTGCCAGGGCTCATCCTGGAACAATTGCTAGCTTCTGAGCTGAGACATCAAGGCTCATCCTAGAACAATTGCCAGCTTTTAAGTTAAGGCGCCAAGGGTCATCTCGAAAACTCATTGTCTAACTGTAAACTTTGGTCCAGTTGAAGCATGGAAACACTCAAAATAAACTCGAAGACTCTAGCGAAGCTATATGCTCGCAAAGGTGTGAAAGCGCTAGAGCTAAATTTGTTCATTTTGGCAAAGAAATTGTCAATAAAAGTTAGAATTCATGCTGACTACAAGGCAACAGTGCGCTACAAAATGGTCTACAAAGCATAGGTTTTGTGAAGTTAGGTTCGTAGTTCTCATGCAACCTCAAGCTTACACGTAACCTAATTCTCACTGCTCGTATACGAATTAAAATCCACAGCTCGCATGTGGTTTCGTTTGGGCATAACTTGTCTTATTCAGATTCATTACTCATCGAGAAGTGAGGCCGATTCGTTACTCAAATATCTCAATTTATTACGGTATTCAGTCAGAGTTCATATTATTTGCAGAACCTTTATATAGCAGAATATAAGAAGTATGAAGAGAATTTCATTCATTAAAAAGCCTTAACGAGGTAAAATTACATCAGAAAATTCAGAATACAAGCCAGCAAGAAGGATTCAGAGAATAAAAGCCCTCATGAGGAGGACCTCTATTAACTGAAGAGGTAACGAGCATAACTGCTCCTTAACCTTCCTCAGCCAATGGCTCCTTTCCTGATTCGTAAAGAGAGCAACTCAAGAAGTGAATAGGAACCTGGTCGGTAGGGCAAAATCCCATGGCAAAGTCATGGGGAAATAATCTGAGATCCATATGAGATCCCTCCACACTATCGGAGAAGTCATGTTTTCGAAGTTTCTTATGCAGCAGACTCTACATGCCTCACCTAAAAGATAGAATGTTAAGAAATTAGGAGGCTTGTTTGAAACTTCCATCTGGATACTCTCTAAAGGATGAAAAAGACTCCCCATGCTTTAAATAGGCTCAGTCCAATCTTACCGAAGAGTCCAAAGGGAACTCCCAACTATTTTTATTTATTGCCTCGAAAAAGAACGAGGTTAACTCACCAATAATCATGAGGCATGTACTGTGGGAGGTATGGCTTGGAACAAATGAAACCACAGATTCGATGAAGACTTTAACTGAACTGAATTCTATAAGTGAATGACCTCCGGCAAATTACAACTCCCAGTCCGTGAAGTGAATTGAAAGTTAGGGGGCTTAAGTTATGGGTGAAATCCAGAACACCCTTAATGGGCTGGCAAATAACCTAAGTGCTGTAAAACCTCAGCTTATCAAGATGTTTAGAACACTAAGTTCCAGCTCGCTTTAATGAGAACGAGCTTAATTTCGCTACCTCAAAGACAGTAGCTCCCCCAGGCTGAAGGATCTAGCTCACAAGGTGTGACCATAAACTCGGGAGCTCGTTAAGTAGAAGACAAGCATATGCCATGCCCAGCAGACACATGACGCCCCTTCGTAGAAAGCAATCTACAAAAGCTGATTTGTAGGATTTTAGTCAGCCCACTTTGTCTTGTGCATTAAATGTTTGATGTAATAGATTTATGGCATATAAAATCACAATTATAACCTCCTCTCCTTTATAAATAAAAGGAAGGAGATGAACGTAGGGGACACAGAAAAAAATCATACTGACACTCTATAAAAATACTTTCAGATCAATACATTACCGTGGATATAGACCTGTCAAAACGGGTTAGCAGGTTTTATCAAGTTAACCCAACGGGGTAAAAACTATACGTCAGGCCAGTCCCAGGTCGAGCTACTTTTTTATCAAGTTGGGGTTAGGTCGGGTTACTACATTACCAATCCCAGTCCCAGTCTCAGGTCGACATTTACTAGGTGGTCCTAGGCGGATTTTATAACCTGTTACATTTTAAATATTAATTTCACATCATTAATTAATTGAAATCAATTATTATTATTGTTATTATCATCATCATTATTATTTCAAATATAATTTATTGGTTAAAATAGAAGAAGAAACGTTGCAATAGTATTAAAAAAATGTTTCTTTAAATAATTTATTTTTTAAAACTTATAAATTGTTCATTTGATATAAAATATTGAATTTTTTTAAAAAAAGTTTTCTTGCAACTTTAGTAGAATTAAAAATTAATGTTAATAGAATTAACTTTAGATAGGATTATTATTCTAATATTAAATTACTATTATTATTATTATTATTATTTTAAATATAATTTATTAATTAAAATAAAAGAAGAAACATTCCAATAGCATTGCAAATTTTTTTCTTTGAATAATTTATTTTTCTAAACTTATAAATTGTTACTTTGATATAAAATATTGATTTTTTTTTAAAAAAAACTTAGTCCAACTTTAGTATTAACTTTAGTGGAATTAAAAATTGATATTATTAGTATTAACTTTATATAGAATTATTGGACTAATAT
>JANHAO010012898.1:0-16129 GCA_026873985.1 Saraca asoca | reverse complement strand
TTGCAAGGTAAACAATATATTCCTATATTATCTACAAATCAATAGTATATAAAAGTTGAACTTGCATCATTCAAGCTATGTCCAACAACCTCAATCTTTCCAAATATGAAGTTATTTCTATATCCCATCATTAATGACCAGTCAACAATGAGAATGGCAATTAACACACTTGAAATGAAAAGGAAAAATTTACTCAGCATTACAAATAACAGTCTAGGATTTCATTATAAGATTAAAGTTCATCATCAATCCCAACTAAAATAAATTTAGCTCATGTTCAAATCTGTAATTACTCTCAAATATAGAGCATTCATTATTCACTAAAATAAGAAATAACAAGAGAAAGGAAGAAAAGGAAGGAAGAGTGTCAAATCTAAAGGTCTTCTACGCCCCCTCTGCTTCCTCTACTGAATGCAGTATTTTTTCTTTCTTTTTCTAGGTCTAGCTAATGCCTTTCATGCCAGCTCCCTTCCTTCTCTAGGGTTTTTTGGACCAAAAATGGGTAGAATAATTCCCAGCTCACATGCTCCTCTACTGCCTCCTCTGGGTTATTTTTTTAGGCACCAAAAATGGGTACAATGCATTCAGCCCTCCAAGCTGATGTGCCACTTTGCTGCTGCCTTTTTCCAATCAAATTTTTCACCTTTCAAATAAATTTGGCCCCCACTAAAATGAAATTACAGCTGGTAAAAAGTTAAAATGCTATAACAACTACCTCCTCTCTTTAATTCCTCCTTTTTCAAGCCATAATTAGGACTTAAACATCTACAAACAAACATCATAAATTCAATTCAATTCTCCATTAACATATCAAAAACTTTCACAAATAAAATAATAAAACCATTTTAGACAAAATAACAAAAATAAGTAATAATAAAGATTGATTTATAAAAATCACTCTCATACTTCAACAATTTAAGTCTAGAAAATATTAAAATAACTCTATTTTCATCGAGTTATCAAATACACCCCCAAGTGAGAGGATATTCTATTTCATGTATCTAACATGATTTTCTTCAAACTGAGCATATTAAACAGTGTCACCTCTTCATATAGGATAGAGCCCCTTTGAGCCTAGGCTCAAGCATAGATTATTAGCTAGGTTGGCAAGGCTACTAGGGAGCAGGTTCAAGGAGTCTCTAATGTAGAAGAACATCTTATTCACATGAAAGATAGCTAACTCATAAAGCCTATGGTTCCTCATCAATGGTTTTAGCGTGTAGGACTTGTAAGGATGACAAGCTAGGTATTTAAGCAATAGAATCCCATTGAATCTAGAAAAGTTATGGAGGCATACATTATGGATATCAAGCTTCAATCTAATAATCATTAAAATCATTTCAATCAAGTCAATTAAGACCTTCTCACTCCTCTTTGAAAAGGAATCCAAAATGATTAAGTAATCTTCATGAAAGTAGGAGCCAATACAATTTATCTTCGAAGAAAGCTCTTCACCATGCCTAACCACTAAAAGACTAGCAACATAAGGCTTATAGACATCATTGAATAAGGGTTTTTTTAGTATACCAATCTCCAAAGAGAGCCTATGATAACTTTGGTCTTTTTCCTATGTTTTTTATTGGTTAATAGTGAATGTTTCAAGAACAATATCAATCACCCAGA
This sequence comes from Saraca asoca, assembly GCA_026873985.1. Classification (NCBI taxonomy): domain Eukaryota; kingdom Viridiplantae; phylum Streptophyta; class Magnoliopsida; order Fabales; family Fabaceae; genus Saraca; species Saraca asoca. Next base: position 14,506 of record JANHAO010012898.1, on the reverse strand, counting down.
GTGACTTGCTATAAGAAGTTCCAAAGGAATCCTCAAGTCATAGTGATTTGGGTTTTTTTTTACCATATTTTGATCATCCTTTTCTTTGATCTGAAATTCCTGATAAATTCTTGACTCTTTAAATACAATGGGATATATCATCGACAAATCTTTCACTCTACCTCCTTTTACTAACACTATATAATGTTCCTGTGAATTATAACCTTCATCCTAAATGTGAGCAAATATATCATGTTATTTGCTCAATTGTACTTTGGCTATCTTATGCAAAGCTGAATTAGGTTTTTTTTAGTGTTCTTCTTGAAACACATGAGCTTACTCCTTACTTTTAAAGACATTAATCCAAAGCTCAAGTGTGGTCCATGCGCCACTTATCTTCTCTACCATGACATATCAATTAATTCAATGTAGGCATCACTATTTCCTTTGTCCTTTTCCTCATTATCTTTGTAGTATCACTAGTGACTACTCTCAATTCAAAGTTTCTATTTTCAATTCATCAAGAGATCCAATCATCAAAATCAATAAAAAATCCATCATAGACTAAGATCCAAATAGATCAATCTTGTTGCAAAGTAATGCCCAAGGAAAGGAAAAGGTTACTTTTTGAGCAGAATAATAAATAAAATTAAAACAAGAAAAAATTTGTATATCTAAAGAACTTGTGGCATCACCAAAAGGATTAAAACCACATTTAGAGGCCAACAATTTTTCTGGATAAGTCAAACTATTGGAAGCAAGGGGAAAAGGGACACTGAGTAGTATTAAAGAAACTAGTAGACTGATCAATAAATAGATACAAATAGATGCAAATTCTAACATTACCATAATGGAGGCTATTGAAACAAGCCAAAAATAATGCTAAACTACCTAAGCTAGTAGCTAGGGTGAGTCCAAGTCATGTCCACAGAGACTAGTGATTCACTTATATATGTTTATAGCATAAAATTGGGGTTAGATACTATGTGATTAGGCTAGGAATGAAATCAAATAGATTAAATTCACTTAATATTATTGTTTCATTGCCACTTTGATTGCTTAGCCAAGAAATTAATCAAGCTCAGTACCTAATAAATCCTTGTTAATTTCCTCCTAAACTAGCCGACCAAGCCTAGCACCTATCAATCAAAGCCTAGTATTCCAATTGATTTATCAATAGCATTAAGTTCTAAAAATACCAAGTCTAATTAATTGAATTACCTTTGCAACAACTCAACTAATTAACCCTTAATTCTCTAGGAGAATTGATCTACCTTAGTAGCAAATCAACACCCTTTCTGCTACCTTACAACCAAATAGCCACAAATAATGAAATTGTCTATAAAAATTTAGCTAGCATTAAATTACAATAAATAAATAATTAATTGGCCAACTTAATTAATCATCCATAGTAATTATAGGCAGTAAAATTAGAGAATCAAGAGAATCAAATTCAGAATAAATTGGAATTAAGAGCAAATCTCACAATCAATAAATGAATTAGTGCAAAAATTCCCATAGATTAAGATGAAGGTTTAGTTATACATTACTATAAAAATAAAAAGAGAAATAAAAGGGAAAGAGAAAACTAAATTAAGGCTAGAGTCTTGCCCTAGTAGAGCTCCTCATCTTCCAAAATTAGAGATAATATAGAAAATGATTTAAAAGTTATTATAATTATGGCTCAACTAGCTATTTATAAGCACACGACATTGCCGCTTAGTTAGGCTGCTGATTAAGGTTGCAAAAAGGCTTCAATGGGCATGGTTCCTTTTATATGAATTGTAGACTTGTCTCTTAGGAGTCCAATGGCCTTAACGTTGTATAAAAACTCAATTTCTAGCTCTCATTATGGACTAAAAATTGAGATAGCTTTTAAGAGTACTCCAACCCATAATAGAATTAAACACTTAAGTCCACAACCATACAATCAATTTAAAACGGTATATTTTGCCATCAAATCCTCCACGAAAGTTATTGGCATAGATCTTAACTATCTTATGGGCTTAAGTTTGTATCAAAATGATAGGTGGAGCTCCACTTATGATGAAAATATCAAAACTGGTTCTAGGTCATAGATCAGTACTCTGTTCCAATGGGATTCTTCATGACATTTTTAGATCTTTCTCTTAGTTTTTCCATGACATAAGAATCACCCAAAACCAAGATTCAAAGTTCAAGATATGCCTAAGAACTAGAAATAGTGTAAATTTACAAAATAAATTCAATTAAGCACAAAAACTAAACAAACCACAAAACCAATTTCAAGCATCCAATTAAGTACATAAACATAACAAAAGACTAAATATAAAAGAATATAAAATATGTACAAATTGCATTCATCACACAACCCACTTAATTCTTTGTTCCTCTAAGAAAGAGACTTTTTTATTTATTTTTTGTATGAATTTTTTTCCAACAAAGACATAAGAAATTTGAGGCGTCAAATTCTGTATCGTCTGATATTTTTAGTTGGATAAAAAGAGCACTCCTAAATGAAACCATTCTCTTATATATGATATTCATATCCAAGGAAACCTTTGGGCAAGGTGGTCGTCTAAATACAGGCTTTTTCAAGTCATAAGTAGGCCAAAAGGCCAACAGAGATAGTCATTCCATACACTAGCAAGCTCCTGCATGCTAGCTAGAACTAGGTTAGCAAAAAAGAAGAAGACAACGAATCCATAAGAATATGCTGACAGACTAACTCCTAGGATGGAACTCATCCCTCGAGGGGCCATTATGTGAAAGTGCATAACATCACCTAAAATCTTAAATCCCCTAGGTCAATTCAAAGTGTTAAGCATAGTGTCGTAATTTAGCCTTTGAGGTAGCATTATCCCAGCGGCTTAGTGAATTTGGCACGGGATTAGGTCAGGCTAATGAAGCATCAATTAGCTAAGTTTACACAACCCAAGTTAAGCATGCTAGGCTTTTCTTAAAAGTAAGAACATATACTAGAACAAGTATTATGAAATGAGGTTTCTTGCTACCTACCATCTATCATAATTGAGGTATTAACCTTACCCTTCTCCAATGAAGCATACTTACAAGTGGCCAAATTAAAAAGCATACAGTAAATTATTAAAGATAGATAGAGGACTTGACAAAGGAATCAGTATATAGGAAGAGATGTTCTTGTACCTCTATTGGATTTGCAAATGCCTCCCTTGCAATTAATTTGTTCAAATATAAAAAAAAAAGGTTTCAGTGATAGGGATGAAACTCTTTTCACTATAGAAGGCCTAATAGCTCTTGCCCTATCTTCACTTGACCTGTTCAGATATAGACATGCAGCTCTACCTATGCAATCTCAAATTCAATGTTCAAAGATCAATGCATTTAGATTAGCTAAGAAAAAATAGCAAAAAAAACATCACTAGCCAATACTACTCGTATAAAAATTCTCACATGTCTTAAGTGAAGCACTAAACAGGAATGAAGATTGCAACTTGAAATGACAAGTAATCTAACAAGCATGCATTATATCAAATCAAACATCAAAAAACATCTTTATCACAATTAGATAAAAATAAACTTTAGTAAATTGTGTTAGTCCTGAAAAAAATAGATCTTGCCCCTTTTAACAAACATAAAATATATACTCTTTTTACTTTAAAATTGGATTCTTATTTTATAAGATTTATCGAAAAGACTCTATTGAATGATCAAGAAAATATCGGAGTCACTAATGTAACTAGAAATTCAATTTTAATACTAGTTCGATAATTAAATAAAATTGTAGAATTTAGTGTTGCAGAATTTAGAAATGTAGTAGAATGGTATATCAAAGTTCAAAAATTATAAACCATAAATCTTGTGTGCAACAGAAATTAGATATGCAAAATGCAATAAAGAATAAAAAAGAATACTAGATTTTTAAAGTAGTTCAACTTAAACTGAAACTACAATTTAAGTCTACATCCACTAGACAATCCTCAACCAGATAGTCATTTTTATTAATTATCAAATACAGGAATTGATTGGGCTCCTACATGCCAATTTACACAAGATTTTGACTAGGCTCTTGCCTACCTATTACACAAGATTTGACCGAGCTCTTGCTAACGTAGATACAATAATTCTTTTATCTCAACAGACTATGATCAACCTTATAACCTAAAGATATTCTAAGAATTATTTACAATCTTCAACTAGTTGCAATCAACCTCATAACTAAAAAAGATGCAAAGGGAAGATCAACCTCTTCCTTTGTATCTCCAATTCCTATTAACCTAGAAATCACAAAAGACAAATAACCAGATTCCTATCAACCTATATATCTGAAAGGTAATTAAGACGTATGGTAAGAAATATAATACCAAGATTTGAGATGAATATTTTAAATATCTAATATGAATTCTCTTCAACTTTGATTCAATATCCATTGAATTGAGAAATCTGATGAGGTTGATGTAAATCAAATAAAGCTCTATTTTCTCTCTAAGTTTCACACTTGAAGAAATGAGAAAATATGAAAACTAACTAGGTTTGAAATAAGGTTAAGGGTATTTATAGTTACTATAATCAACTTTCAAAAAATAACTAACTTCTGCCCTTGAATTGATTTGTAGCAATTACTAACTAATGAATTGATTTGTGAATCAATTCACCTATGAATATTGTAAAGAAATTCTTGACCACATGGATGCATAAATCGAATTATAGTATTATAAAGTCAGGTCATAAATCGATTAGGAAATTGATTCAAGAAAAATTCCTAACCTTCAATAAAAAAATATTTTTCAAAACTTTTGTTCATAAATTGATTGCCAAATTGATTCAAGTAAATTTTCACAAGTTCTTCAATGAATCAATTTATGAATTGATTCACATAGTAAAAAATAATTTTTATAAAACTTGAACTTGTGAAAAATCATTTGAAAACTTTGTTTGAAAAATATTTTATTTTAGCTTACTTGAAGTGGTTTATTTTTACTTCAATTTAATCATTTTAGAAAGTTATTTGGATCAAATTTGATTAGAACGCACTTACAAAAGATCTTAGAAAAATCAATAAAAACTAAAACTAGTGTTGGATCTCTTGATCTTTTGAATGTCACTTGATCAACTTGCATCTACAAAATGAATAAACACTCAAAGCACATAGTTAGATCATGACATCAATTAAAATTATTTTTCAACATCAAAACTGAAGAATATATGCTAGCAAGGCTAACAATCTCTCCCTTTTTTATGGTGACAAATTATTTTATATAAACATCAAAATTATGCAAATTTTAGATAAACATCAAAATATGCATACAATGAAAAATTTTAAAATAAGAGTCTTTCTATTTAGTCCCCTTAACTCTATATTCTTCCTTTAAAATCTTATCATTCTCCCCTTTTTATTTTCCTTATCTAAAATCCCATCCTTCTCTACTTATCTAAAATCCCATCCTTTTCCCCCTTTTGGCACATCAAAAAGCCATAATGCCTTATCAAAACATAATAACAAATCATATAATAAGGGTAAAGGGATTAAGGGATAGTTCTTAGCTCCATTATGATATTAATCTCCCTCTGAAGTATTGATTCTACTTAATTTTAGACTTATTACATGAATCATTTTATTTTTGCATATATCAAGTCTTGACTTGATTCTAGAATTGATTTTGAGAGTTGAATAATAGTTTCAGAAATTTTGGAACAATTAGCAAAAGTGCAAAAATCTTCTTCAATCAGTTCTTGAATTGATTCAAGAGTGAAATTTTAAGTTGTGAATTGATGTGAAAATCGATTCAAAAACTCACAGAAAATCTAGAAAAATTTGATTTGATTCAGAGAGTCCTGAAATTAGTGTTCATGCAATTTTGTTCATATGATACATTTATCCACATCAATCAACTTAACACAATTTTGCCTCAATTCTCATTAGTGTACCTACAAAACAAACTTAAGGAAAACTTCAATGTCTAGGTTAGTACTTGTAAGATACAAAACAATTAAGAATAAGAGATAAGGTATGAAAAATATACTAAAAATAAGGGGTTTAACATTTCTTAATCTTGTGGTGAGAGCAATTATTGTCCAACATCATGATTGCTTCTATTTCTCCCACATAGACCTTTAAAATGAAACTATACTTGTATTTGCTATACCAAATGGATCTTAGGTCTATATTGGTTGGTAAACATAGAAAGATAACCTTTTGGTAACCATACAAATTTCTCATTTAGTTTTAGCAAATATGTTCCATTCCTATATGGATAGTACTTAATATGATGTCCCTTTTAATTGCAGTAAAAGCATATAATGTGACTGAATTTTCTATTTGGCTTAGCAATCTTAGATCTTTTCTTTGATCTTCTATTAGTTTGCTGTCTATATCCTAAATCAAATTTGTTTTGAAAACTAGTTTGATTTTGCAGCATATCATTTAATCTCATTTTACTATTTGTAAAACCTTGTAAAGCCTTGGTCAATGTGTCCATCATGGATTTATAGATTTCACATTGATCACAAACTTTGCATTTATTCATTACCTTTTCAGATAAGAGATTTAAATCATGATTTTCTTTTTCCAATTGACTGATTCTCTTAAGCAAACTTTTTTTTCTCTTTGTTTGCATGCTTCAAGTCTTTCCTAGTTTTTACTAATGCATCATAGAGTTTAACACACATATCATCAACCTCATCATTAGTTTCATCATCATCACTATCATCATTAATGGACTTAAGCTCATCTCTAGAGTAAAAAAAAAGGATTTATTACCAAATACCTCATTGTCTTCATCAAGTTTGGCCATGAGGCAAAAAAGTGCTTCTTCCTCTATTTCTTCTTCTTCTAAAGAATTAACTTGATCATCATCCCAAATAGCTAGATTGCCTTTCTTATGGGATTCTTCCTTTTCTTTTTGTCCTTTTCCAATTGTTTCTTTAAGCATGCAGGACGGTCTGGTTTGAAGTGTCCAGTCTTTTTGCATTCAAAGTAGGTTGACTCATATTCACTTTTACTCTAGTTCTTTATTGGTTGATATGCTTTCTTTTTTCCTTTATTCCTCTTTTCTTTAAGTAATCTTAGCTGTTTCTTGCTTAATAAGAGTATATCATTTTATTCATCTTCACTTTCACTACTATCTGATTTTGTTTCATCAAATTCAGCTTTCTTTGCAGCCTTCAATGCCAATGTTTTTTTCCTTTTGTCATCATCATTTTTCTTATACCTCTTATGCTCTAGCTCATGCTCTTCTAGATTCTCATAAAGCTTCTGAATTGTTGGCATTCCTATCTTAAGTGATTCCTTAATGGCTATCACTTTTAGTTGTCATTCTTCAGTAAGAGATCTCAGAATTTTATGTACTAAATCTACATTGTCAAAGGTTCTTCCAAGTAACATCAAATGATTAGTTATAGTAGTGAATCTTTGGATAAGGTCTCTAATTGATTCACCTTCCTACATCTTAAACATTTCATACTTAGAAACTAAAACATGCACTTTAGATGCTTTAACCTGAGTTGCGCCTACATGTGCTACTTCTAAAGTGTCCCAAATCTGTTTAGTAGTAGTGTAATTAGAAATCCTTTCATATTCATTAGGGGAAAGTGTTATAGGCAAAAATCAACCTCGCAGAAGTAGGCTGAAGGCTTAATAAAAGTTAAGTCCAAAGGATGCTCAGCTTGCTAAGGGTGAGAGTGCGAGGTCCCGCCTCGCGTGCTCGATAGATCGTTCCTGCACAAGCTCACTTTGCTGAGGGTAGGCTCGTCCTCGTCAAAACAGCAGAAGTGAACTTACAAAGAAGAGGCACAACCTCGGCCAGAAGCTCCATGAGATGGGGCTCCAAACACGCTTACTTAAGCCTATATTCCAGTCAGCAAGAATGACTCATCCAACAGAAAGCAGCCTAGAGTAGTTGAATTGCAGGAAGTTTTACTGTCTTTTACATTTATTAATTGATGTAACAAAATTGTAACTTGAAATCATTGCATGTAACCTCTCTTCCTCTATAAATAAAAAATAGGAGATCATTGTAAAAGGGGGAGAAGGCTGAAGTAAATAAGCCAAAGCTTTGTAAACTTCTCTTTCAAATTAATAAAAATTTTACCATGGACGTAGGGTTCAATTCCACTCAAATTTAGCCGAATCATATAAAAATATTGTCTACCATTGCCTTTCTTCCTTTCAACCATTTTCATCTCTCATTCCATCAACCCGAAAGTAGTTTAGGGTTCAAGACCTGATCACAGTTGACTGAAATTTGGCAGAACCAAATTCCACCGTCAACATTTTTGGCTCTAGAAGGAAGGCCCATCTGTTTTCTAAATCATCTTTCTGTCCAACTACAACAATGAGATGAAGGGTCACTAGGAGTTTCAGCACTCCAACTGTTCAACTGGCAGCCCCACAGCCACCACTTGAGGACATGGTAAGAAAGCTGGCCGAAACTATCAAAGCACTAGCGCAAGTGCAAGCCCGAGATGCACAAAGGCAAGAAGAAACTATAGCACAGCTCTGGCAATTGCGTGAAGAAGCTTAAAAAAAGATCCACAATAACCACCACGACCAGCCGTCTGGGGGCTCGCAACAAGTTGAGAGCTCTGGCCCCTAATCTGAATCTCAGGATCCAATAATGAAGCAAGTCCTCTAGAGATTGAAGTAGCTAAAGGAACGTCCCGAATCTTAAAATAATCAACCTTACTATAAGGAAAGCTTTCCATTCTCTGTGGAAATCGAAATGCAGCCCCTTCCACAGAAACTTAAAGTGCCCACAATCCCGCTGGACAACAAAAATAGAAATCCTTGTAACCATTTGGATGTGTTCAATGTCCAAATGGATCTGCAAACAGTTGACCCCTTGGTCAAGTGTTGTGTCTTCCCGGCCACATTGGGAGGAATACCTCAGGCATGGTTCAAACATCTCCCAGCTCACAGTGTCAATAGCTGGGAGTGTCAAAAGAAGTTCATCGCCCAGTGTTGGGCATTGAAGAGGCAACTCGCACCTCCCTGTCATCTTGCAATGATCTTCCAGCAAAGAAATGAGTCATTGAAGGATTACATAGCCAGGTTCAAGCATGAAGCCAACTCTATGGAAAATCCCATGGAGGAAGGCATCTTAACAGCAATCTCAGTGAGATTCCATAAGGACGGGAAGCTATACAAAAGCCTTTACAAGTCCCCGGCTTAAGATCTAGCTGAATTCTATAAGCGAGCTGCCAAACAAATAAGATGGGAAGAGACCTTCAGTACGGAGGAGCCCAGGCATAAGGATGAAATGATCACCGCTCCTCAGGGTAAAAAGAAGAATGAAGAGAGTCAAAAAGTGGTCTCAGTGATCAGTCTGCAAAGAGGACGAAGCATGCTTGATCCCAACATCAAGGCCGATATGAAAGCTATAGCATTCTGTCTGATACGTAAGATAATATTTTTACGACACAATAAGACAGGAAAAATTTTAGGAAACCTAAGCCCCTCCTAAACTCCTGGCAAATTCAAGAGTAGTAATGATAAATTTTGCTCCTACCATAACGAGGTCGAACACACCATCTTGAAATATTGGGCATTGAGAGATATCATAGAAAACCTCATCAAAAAAGGCCGATTACAGGATTATATGGTGAGGCCATCAAAACGACAAGCTTAGCAGACTCAATGAATAGTTGATCGAGAGCTAAAGCCCTCCATTAGAATCATATTCTGATCTTATAATATCATATTGAAGCAAATGAAAATATTCTAATCTCTTGTTTAATTTCCCAACAAAATGTTTTCTAAAAAGAAAAGCTATTTTATCAAGCGCAGCTATGAGCTCGCTGAGGTGCGGAGGCACTATTAAACACTCAGAATTCAGCGCAGCTATAAACTTGTTGAGGTGCGGAGGCACTATTAAACGCTCAGAATCCAGCGCAGCTATGAGCTCATTGAGGGCGAAGGCACTGTTAAACACTCAAAGTCCAGTAAAGATCCATGAACTCAATAAGGCACAAAGACATAAGAATAAACTTAGCTACCTATCCAATAGGCAACAAAGTGGCCATAGCAATAAAGTACAACTTTCATGTGAATAAATACTCATAGCTCACTGACGAGATCCTTTTAGGTGCAGCTCGCATGCGACCTATTTGAATTTTACTTATCATTGATCAAGGTAACCATATGCTAAAGTTCATTGCTCAAAAGTTACGGCTGATTGGCCATGCAAGCATTTCATTAATTTACAACAAAATACATCATCGTCAGAAGCGAATGAGAGCATCCAATACAACATTCAAGAGCTATATAGAAAGGCTCATTCACTAAAAGCCTTATCTAACAAGGTCAACTTTACATCAAAGGAGGGAAATACATAAACAAAAGCATAAAGCCTGAAACCATTATTGAAAGCAGAAAGCTAACTATTGGGAGACAACCAGCAAGCCCAATCGCTTCTACTCATCCCTTCTTAGCCAATGATTCCTCCTGGGCTAGACTCAGAGCAATTCAAAAAAGCACCAGGAGTCTAGCTGGCAAGGCTGGAAATCACGATAAAATCATGAATAAATAAGCTAAGATCTGCACAAGATCTCCCTCTCGGTTAGCATGAAGAAGTGCCCGTAGGAGCCACATACAATAGGCTATCCACACCTCGAAGCCCCATGCATGCATCAGTGCTTCACCGAAAGCCAAACCAACAAAAATATTTAGGGGCTTAGCTAACACATTCATCAGATTACGAAGAAGCCAAAAGAGCTTCCCAGGCCTTATAAACTAATTTAGGTTCAGTGAATAACCTGGCAGACAAAAGATCGTGCTCGATCAAACAGTCCAAAGAAAGAATAGATTGCCATGCTAACGGCTAAAAAGCAAGGTCAAGAAAAGAAGTACGGCCAAAGTTAAATGAAATGAAAGATTGAAAGCATGAAGTGATAATGCGATAGAGCAAGAACTTTGACTAAACAATAAAAGTTGCAACTCCCAATCCAAAAAGTGAACTGAGAGTTGGGGGACTTATGTTATGAGCAAAAATCGACCTCACAAAAGTAGGTTGAAGCCTTAGCAGAAGTTAAGTCCAAAGGACATTCAGCTTGCAAAGGGTGAGAGTATGAGATCCCGGCTCGCATGCTCGATAAATCATTCCTACACAAGCTCGCTTTACTTAGGGTGGGCTCATCCTTATCAAAACAGCAAACGCGAACTCACAAAGAGAAGGCACAGCCTCAGCCAGAAGCTCCGCAAGATGAGGCTCCAGACAGGCTTGCATCAAGTCTGTATTCCAACCGGCAAGAGGGACCCACCCCGCAGAAAAAACCTACAACAGCCAAATTGTAGGTAGTTTTACTGTCTTTTACATTTATTATTTAATGTAACAGATTTGTAACTTAAAATCATTACATGTAACCTCTCTTCCTCTATAAATAGAAAATAGGAGATCATTGTAAAAGGGGAAAGAGGCTAAAGGAAATAAGCCAAAGCTCTGTAAACTTCTCTTTTAGATTAATAAAAATTTTGCCATGGACGTAGGATCTGATTCTGCTCAGATTTAGTCAAACCACATAAAAATATTGTTCGTTGTTGCCTTTCTTCCTCTCGGCCATTTTCATCTCTCATTCCATCAACCAGAAAGCAGTTTGGGGTTTAAGAACTTATCACAGTTGGCTGAAATTTAACAGAACCAAATTCCACCGTCAACAAAAAGTGAATTGGAGATAATCCATTTAACTTTAGAGGTAAGAAGGTGCTTCTTCCTTTCTTCTTCTGTCCATAAAGATTTAGACTTACGTTTTACAACTCCATTTATCAATGTTTGTGGTGGATTATAACCATCCTCTATAATTTTCCCCATGTCTATATCAATGGCTTAAATAAAGTCTCTAATTTTCTGTTTCCAATAGGTATAGTGATGTTTATTAAAACCAGGTGGCTTGTTCAAGAGTGGACATTCAAGTAACAATGTAAAGCTAGAATCCATTCTCTTTAGAAAATAAAGAATATCAAGAGCCAAAGCTCTTATACCAATTATTGACCTGAAAAAAATAAATCTTGCCTCTTTTTACAAACATAAAATATATACTCTTTTTACTTTGAAATTGGATTCTCGTTTTACAAAATTTATCAAAAAGACTTTATTAGATTATTAAGAAAATATTGGAGTCACTAATGGAATTAGGAATTTAATTTTAATACTAGTTCGGTAATTAAATAAAATTGTAGAATTTAATATTGCAGAATTTAAAAATGTAGTAGAATGGTATATTAGAGTTCAGAAACAATAAAACATAAATCTTGTGTGCAACAAAAATTAAATGTGCAAAATGTAGTAAAGAATAAACAAGAACACCAGATTTTTAAAGTGGTTCAACTTAAACTGAATCATAGTTTAAGTCTACATCCATTGGACAATTATCAACTGAATAGTCACTTTTACTAACTATCAAACATAGGAATTGATTGGGCTCATGCACAGTAGTTTACATAAGATTTTGACTGGGCTCTTGCCTACTTATCATACAAGATTTGATCAGGCCCTTGCTAATCTAAATACAATAATTCTTTTATCTTAACAAACTATAATCAACCACATAACCTAGAGATATTCTAACAATTCTTTATAATCTTCAACTAAATGTAATCAACCTCACAACTAAAGAAGATGCAAAGGAAAGATTAACCTCTTCCTTTGTATCTTCGATTCTTATCAACCTAGAAATCACAAAAGACAAATAACTAAATTCCTATCAACCTAGAAATTTGAAAGTTAATCAAGAAAAATGGTAAGAAATACAATACCAATGTTTGAGATGAATATTTTAAACATCTAATGTGAATTCTCTTCAATTTTGATTTAAGATCCTTTGAATTAAGAAATTTAATGAGGCATATGTAAATCAGATAAAACTCTATTTTCTCTCTAAGTTTTGCACTTGAAGAAATAAGAAAATATTAAAACCAACTAAGTTTGAAATAAGGTTAGGGGTATTTATAGTTGCTTAATCAACTTTCAAAAAATAACTTTTTATCCTTGAAATGATTCGTGAATCGATTTCTAATGGTTACTAACTAATGAATCGATTCATCTATGAATATCGTAAAAAAGTTCTTGATTAGAAGAAATTCCACACAAAACAGGTAGTAAGTTATATGTGTTTTCCTTCAATAAAGCACTTATAAAATAAGGTAAGAATTTGCTGTACAACCCAGACAAGGAGAGATGAAAGAAGAGAGAGAGATTATTACTGTACTAACAAATTCCCACCCCTACCTACGTATCTCTTTCAAAACCAAACTACTCGAGAGAATGACCTAGGCATGTTAACCTATCTCTATGGATCCTAAGGGATTTGCAAGAATAAGGGCTTAGAGTGGGGAAAAGTAGAAATTCTTGAATTCTTTCCTATGCAAGTTCTGTCAATTAGATTGTCTTTAAGGTGGATTGGAAAAGAAATTAGCTTTAAAAACCAAAGAGTTTCAAGCTGGTCAACAGGTTCCAATAGAAAATCTAGATTCTGTTGGTCTTAGTGATTGCTGGAAATAAAAGAAATGGAGATTCTTTATCATGATATATAGGAAACTTTAAGCTTCGTGTGCCCTTAAAACCGATACCTGCCACCCTTTATAAGTTGTGGATTGGTGAAAAGCTTGATTTAGGTAATCCAGGACCACGAGGTTTTGCAGCTTACCTTTACACTCCTCATAAGCATGGGGAGTTAGGCTCCAAAGGGAAAAAGCAAGTCTAGTGGTTTATCCAAGGATAGGGAATAGAAGAGAGAGAGTCCAAGACTGGAAAGGTGTTTGGTCACAAGATCATGGATGCTTTTGTAAAGGTGAGAAAAGACAAAAAGCGCAAGAGCTAAAGATACGACGTGAGGCCAAAGCTATGGCAATGGCCATATTCATAAATCAATTTGAACAAAAACTAGTGAATTGTATTTCAAATTGGAATTTCAAATTCACCATGGTTGTTTGGTTCTAGCAAAAAAAATTTTATCAAATTCAACCCAATTATAAGTTTTGTTCAAATATACATTATTAAGGCACTTGATTTAAAGATTTTGCATTCATGAATTCACAATCAACACTACGTACATAGATCATTTAATAATTAAATTATTTGTATAGATTTAATGTCGTGTAACATGATGTAAAAGATCTATTTATTGACTAATTTATTCTTCTAATTCTTGCAATTGTTCTCTTACACTATCAAGAAGTTCAACTTGCAGGCAAGACAACTCTGGTTAGCTCTTCCAATTGTTGCAATTGTTCTCTTACACTATCAAAAACTTCAACTTGCAGTCAAGACAACTCTGGTTAGCCAAGAGAGATAGAAGTACTAAGTATTTTCATGCAATAATAAATAGAATAAGAATTGATATTCTGAAAGATAATTATGGTGAATGGCAGTAGTCTGAAAGATAATTATGGTGAATGATCATATGACCATAAAAAATTAAGTAATATGGCTATTCAACACTTTACAAACCTTTTCACTGCCCCTCGGGTTACTATTCCTGATGCAAATCTGACTGCATATGATGTTTCAAAGATTTCACAAGAGCATTATGATTTGTTATTGCAACCTTTCAATGATAAAGAGATTCAGAATATAAT
>JANHAO010012897.1:0-16124 GCA_026873985.1 Saraca asoca | reverse complement strand
TTTAATTAGCTCAACAAATCATTATTTACTCCGTTGGATTTTTACATTAAAGTTGCAAGAAATTCAATCCCTGTGAAGACGATACTCACTCGCTCAGTACTACTCATTTGACTGCATACACTTGTGTAATATTTAGTGATAAAACAAAACTTATCACAGAAAAATCACACAACACTTATATTTCCCATCTTTAATTAAAGTGTTGTAGGTTATGCATCCATACGTATTAAAAAAAATTCACTTAATATATATTCCGGTAGATTTTGTAAAAAATTTATATTTTTCGTACCCTTGTTTTGTTGAAAATTGTAACCTTTTTTATAAACATAAAAAAATTTTGAAAAATATTTTTATGTAATTTTAATTAATAAAATTATAATTTTTATGTATTTTTTTACAAATATAATTTTTACACATTTATAATTTTTTTTAGAAAATATGATATTTTTTTTTAAAATTATAAATTTTCAACTAAATTCCCATAAAAAGTCGCAAAATTTTCCAATACGTGTGGAAGCATTACTCGATGCTATAATATGATATATAAAGTAGCCTATGGCAATATCTATTTTGTTTTTTTGCTAAAGCCAAAAACTTTGCTATTGGAGCAATTCAAACATGAAGATAAGGACGTCCATGACCTCAAATCTTTTAAGGAATCAAAAACTGTGAATTTAGGAAAGACAGTGACACAATTTCTTTACCTAAAAGAGCTGTAGATCCTTTATAAATAATTTGAAATTCCACATAATGGAAAATTGTATAAGACTATTTCATATATTTACACTTTTAATTTCTAAAAAAAAATAAAAAGACCTAAATTTGATATTGTTATAAGAGAAAAGCGACCTCGAAAGAACGAGCCCTGAGCCTGGCAGAAGCTAAGCCCCTTGCTTCGCCAAGGGCATCCAGCAAGCTTCACTTCACCCTCCATCAGAAAACGGCACAGCGAAGTCGTCCTGATATCAGCTCGCAAAGCAGTCAATTATCCTGCTTAAGCTCTCCACCTCACTACAGTGGCCTCGAGCTTGCTACAGTAGCACCGAACTCGTTACAGTGACCTCCCATAGCAACCCCGAGCAAGGAACCCCAGCTCGGGATGGCGAATACCCCGCACAGTAAAACCACATCGAGGAGAGGATGCTTTACATATGCAAGTTTACAGTTCGCAGGAGGGACCCATCCTATAGCCTTCATCCTGCAACAGCCGGATTATAGCTTCTTACTATCTTTTTCATTTATATTTTGATGTAACACAACTTTAGCTCATAATTAATGCATGTAACTCCTCCTTCCTCTATAAATAGGATTGTATTGTTAGAAGAGGAAGGGGAGGCTAGCATCTTATAAGCTAAAACTCTGTATAAACAATCCTTGATATCAATAAAATCTCCATTGTGGACGTAGGGTCTGGTGCCATCCGGATTTAGCCGAATCACGTTAAAAACACCGCGTCACACTTCTCCTTCTCCTCTTGCCTCTTCTCGCTTCGGAAGCAGTATAGGATCCCAGAACTCATCCCCCATTGGCCGGAATTTGGAACTCTCCACACGAACCAAATTCTGACGTTAATATTTTGGCACCGTCTGTGGGATCCATCTGCTCCCTGAAGTCCTTGTTGCAGTCTAACAATGGTAGAGGAAGAACCACTCAGAGCTCAATCACTACAGCCCTCCAACTAATAGACACTCACGTTATGGGGGCTCACTAATAGTCTACCACTGGTCCTGAAACTCAAGAGGCACAAACGCTCGGCCAACCCCGTCCAGTGCTCGAAAGCACAGTAAGAGAGCTAGCTAAAACCATTAAAGCATTAGTACAGGCCCAAGTTCAGAGCACAAAAACATAAGAAGAAATCATGGCATAGCTCCAGCAGCTTCATAAAGAGGCTCAGAAGGAAACTCATGAAGATCATGATAGTCAGCAGTTGGGGGGCTTGCAACAAGCAGGAAGCTCCACCCCTCAGTCTGGGGCACACAACCAGACAATGGAGGAAATCCTCTACTGACTACAGGATTTTGTGGTGAGATCGCCCGGACAGTGCGCTCAATAGGCTCAGCGAGTTGCCACCCAAGAGCCTGAGCCCTCCATCAGAATCATATTCTAATCCTCTAACACTCATTTGTCATCAATGGCAATTAGTTGTATCAACTGTTGTATGCTGAATCAATGTAAATTATTGATTGGCCCAAAAAGGCATTGTCTAGACAAAGAGTTTTCACTTTGTCATTGCAAGGATTCATCCGGGGTTGAGATGGCGCAAGGCCTACCCCGTTGATACATCCAAAGCGAGCCACATTCCGTAAATTATAACGAAGGGAGTGAATTCCCTGACCATTGAGCAACGAGCTTGTTGTTTTGCTGAGCAACGAGCTTGCTGTCTAGCTGAGCAACAAGCTTGCTGCGAGATTGAGCAACAGGCTTATTGTCCCACTAAGCAACAGGCTTACTGTGAAACTGAGCAACGAGCTTGCTGTGGTACGGATGTGCGATCCTACTTGGCGATGAGTTATCACCTTGCCATAACAAAATAAGATCAAGGGTGAGACGACAGGGAGCCTACCTCGGTGTTGTGCTCAAATTCAATGACAGGCCACTAGCCCACTACAGTGCAAGGATGTTGAAACAAAATCGTTGTAGCTTTCATGCAACTAAGCACCCGCAACTAGCATGCAGATGAAAAATCGTAACTCTCATGTGGACAAACTCTTATGACTCAAATGAGATTTCTCGGGCATAGCTTGCATGTGACCCCACTCTCACTCACAATAGATTAAGCAACCAGAAAGATAAAGCATGACCGATTGGCCAAAAAGAGATTTTATTAATCATTAGAAATTTACATACAACAATGCACGAAACATCTGGTACAACATTCATAGCTAGAAGACCTCGCTCAACGAGACAAAATTACATCAGAAGAAGAAATGCAGAAACAAAGGCAAAAAGCTCAAAGACCTGGCACTACCATTCCTGTAAAAAGAGCAGAAGGCCAGTCAGTGAGCTTGTGCTTGTAGGAAAGATAGTGACCTCCAGTTGCTCCTACTTATTTTCCTCTAGTGTATCTACCTGACCCAAACCTAGAGCAAATCAAAAAGTCATAAGAAGCTCGTTAGCCAGGCAGCAGCTCACAAGCAACGCCGAGAGGAGATCATCTGAGATCTGCACAAGACTCCCCAGGAGCCCACCAAATGGATTTTACAGCGAAGCCACGTGCAATAGGCTATCCATGCCTCCCAATACTCTGTAACAGACCATCCATGCTTCGACAAGCTTCGTCAGAAGTAAAGCTAACAGAAACGTAGGGGACTCTTCAACCTCTTCCATTCGAACTCTTCTAGGGCGAAAAGGAAAGAACCCCATGGGTATAAAAAGACCTGCTCGATCCCCTAAAGGATCCAGAAGGCATCCAATTGATCTTCATCTGATGGCTCAAAACCAGTGGTAATGCCATGCTAACGGCAAAAAATGGCACACTGAAGAAAGTATGGTCTAAAGTAGAGCGAAAGGACATCTAAAACGATACTCCAGTCAAGGAAGAACACTGACTGAAGATACGAATCAAGCATCAGAAAACTTACAACTTTCGATTTGTAAAGCAAACCAAGAGTTGGGGGGCTTATGTTATAGGCAAAAAGCAGCCTCGAAAGAATGAGCCCCAAGCCCGGCAGAAGCTAAGCCCCTCACCTCGCCAAAGGTGCCTAGCAAGCTTCGCTTTACCCTCCATCAGAAAGTGGCATAGCGAAGTCGTCCCGATATTAGCTCACAAAGCAGTCAATCATCCTACTCGAGCTCTCCACCTCGCTACAATGGCCCCGAGCTCACTACAACAGTACCAAGCTCATTATAGCAACCTCCCATAGTGACCCCGAGCAAGGAACCCCAACTCAAGATGATGAACACCCCGCACGATAAGACCATATCGAGCAAAGGATGCTTTACAGATGCAAGTCTATAGCTGGCAGAAGGGACCCATCCTGCGGCCTACATCCTACAACAGCCAGATTATAGCTTCTTACTATCTTTTCTATTTATCTCTTGATGTAATACAACTGCAGCTTATAATTAATGCATGTAACTCCTCCTTCCTCTATAAATAGGATTGCATTGTTAGAAGAGGAAGGGGAGGCTGGCATCTTATAAGCCAAAACTCTATATAAACAATCCTTGATATCAATAAAATCTTTATCGTGGACGTAGGGTTTGGTGCAGGTCGCATTTAGCCGAATCATGTTAAAAACACCGCATCACACTTCTCCCTCTCTTTTTGCCTCTTCACGCTTCAGAAGCAATATAGGATCCTAGAACTCATCCCCTATTGGTGGGAATCTGGAACTCTCCACATGAATCAAATTCTGACATCAACAGATATATATATTTGTCATGGGGCAAAGAAACTAATTAAAATTGCAAAATGACAAAGACCCACTCTTAGAAGGAGATATATTAACACTTGTATATATGAGTAACATAATAGGTCATCAAATTTACAATTTAGAATAAGTGAAAAGGCTCATAAGCTCTATTATTATAAAAATGAACTAAAATCTTAAATTAGTATGTAACAAGAGAAATTATTAAATACTTAAATCATAACACATTTTCTTATTTTTATTCAACAGGGAAAAATTAATTATTTATTTATCAATTTTATAAGACTCATATATATTAAATTTTTAATTTTTAATTTCTAAAACATTGAAAATCATAAAAAAAAATTATTAATTAGCATTTATTTATTAAGGGGAGAAAGACTCATACAAAGAAATTCTCCTTAAAATTGCTTGTCTCATTCAATGCATATCCCAAAGAGCTTCACACCTTTTTGCTGTTCATTATGTTTGGTTGATTGCAATACATTGAATTCCTTTGTATTCTTGCCATGATCTTTGTTATGATCTTCATCTTCTGCATCATTGCAACTTAAACTATTGCCCAAATTTTGTTTCAAATCTTTCTTTCTCTCTTCAAAACAATGCATTTTCTCACTGTGACGATAGATTACATCGATCAAACAAAACATTTCACCACTTATGGCCCTATTTGTGGACTCACAAGTATAAAATGCAATGATATCCTTAGCCCTTAATTTCTTATCCTTCACAAATCGATTCCATCCTCTTGTGAATACATAACTCTGGCTGCTCTTCCAGTAACAATACCTAAATCTCCATGATCTCATGAGTTTGTCATGGAACATAATTTCAATGTCGCTGGGCCCACCAACAATACTGCCATTATTGTTCTCATCCTTAATCTCAATATTCTCACAAACATGTGGAAAATACATTAATGCATGTTTTTTTGGGATGACAAGTCTGTTCAGCTTCCCCACATCGCTTGGGGTTAACTCCTTTTGAAAAAGTTTGCTGCAAGAGAACTTTTCCTCTTCATTAACCACCGTTATTTGCTTGAGACAACAACTGGTGGTTTCAATTCCTTTGACATTTTGTGTTTGGGTCCTGAGAAATGTTGCAAACTTTATCGGATAAGTTCTATCTCGAATCATGCTCAGCACAGTTTCTATGTTGCAATGGCTTTGAAAATTAGGCTCTTGACATGTTTGATCATTCCAAGGGAAGTTTCTATGGCCATCTCTATTATTTCTGAGTTTTATTGTGGCACTGTCATAAGCCATGGCGGCTTCTCTTTCGGATTTGAATGTTCCTAGCCAGATTCTTTGGTGATTTGCATATATTTGTGCACCCCAATGCCCATTTTGTTGAGGCACAAGGCCCTTGAATCTTTAAGATCCTACCTTTTCTTCATATCTTGCATGTTTTGCAGGACGAAATGCACTATTCTCTCCATTTAAATCAAGACTTTGATTATTGCCATTTATCATAGCATTCAAAATCATTCTTGAATCATCATCTTCAATCTCCTTCTAATGATTAAATTTGAAGATTTCTTTCTATATTTTAATCTTTGAAAAATATGACATTTTAGTTGAGGGGTGGAAGAGACAACAGCGAATAGAATAATGTATGAAGTTAACAGAAATAAATGTTAGATAGATCTCGACATATGACAGCTACTTTCTTCTTTACTAGACTATATTGGGAAATACTAACAACTTGGTTAAAAAACCTAAACTATTGCAAAGAAAGTTTGAGTTGCAAACAAAATCCCAAGTGCCCTAGTCTTTATTTAGATAACATATATAGCTGATTTTCTAGAAACTAATGACTTAGGATATATTTGATAACACTAAAAACTTCAACATTGAAACCTAGCATGATGCTAAATGTATTTAATATTTTATACCACTTTTTTGAGCACTAAATTTGACCGTATATTCAAAAAAAATTCATATTCTTAATTATCAAAATTGTTCATATTACAGTTATCCTTAATAAATTTTAACTTGGTTTTACATTTTTTTTATCTTTTATTGAACAATTATTATTTTAACTCAAAACTTTTAAGGGTATCTCCTGATGATGGTTTGGCAAGGGTTTGTTCTACTTCTTCAAGTCTAAATGGAGGAGATGATAGACGAAGGTGGAACCTTTTACTCAGAATCATGAATTAAGGCAATTACATTGACGACCTAAACGTAGTTAAACTGCTATGGCAAGATTCTTCTAAAGTGGTGACATGGACATAGTCTTAATAGGCAAGATTATTATTGATAAATTTATGTAAAATGCAGTGAAAGCTATAAATAGAGAGATCTGGAGAGATCCCCTGAGTTTTTTTTTATTATAGATTTGGGACCATTATTATTCACTTTCAGTTTTACAAACATGGAAGACTGTAATAGAATTTTTGAAAATAGATCATGGATAGTTAAACAGGTAATCATAAGTTTGCAAAAATTAGTTACTCATGAAACATTCAAGATTTTGACTTTAATTTAGTTCCTTTCTAAATTCAAGTGCATGAGTTACTTGTTAAATGTATGATCAAGAAGAATCTCGGGTTAAGTGGAAGGAAACTTGGCAAAGTTTTGGAAACAAAGATGCCTTTTATAGAAGGGAAACTCTTTTAGAGATATTGTTGAATTAAAGTTATGATTGACATCTGAAAACCCCTTCTAGTGAGATTTTGAGTTCTAAGATTGTCTTTACTTAAAATATAGATAAAATTGAGGTATGAGAAGTTAAAAGGTTTCTTTTATAATTATGATGTTAGTGGCCATGATAGTAGACCTTGCATAATGTCAGAGTTTATATGTGCTAGAAATTCTCTATAAGTTAGATATGAGTCTTCATTGGGGGCTTCACCTTTAAAGGATCTAGAGGAGATCTGAAAAACCAGCCAAATGATCAAGTAAAGTTAAGCTTAGGGGACCTCAGGGTTGGGGGAAGACTCAACAAAAGGTGATGAAATAACTGATAAAAATAGGATACCAATCCTATATCAAAGAAGTCATTATTAGATGATAGCAAAATTTACCTAGCATTAATGATAATAAGGCAAAGGGAGGAAAGTAGTTGTAAGCATTTAAGAGAGAATAATTGTAAGGCTTTTCAACCACAATGTAAGTAAGTGATTTCAACTAGTAAATAGGAAAATGAATTATCTTATTCAATAAATAGAATGCAAAGTGAAAATTGGGCAAGTACCTTTGATTCAAATGCCTTGGTAATAAATTAGCATGAATCAAAATTAGTAAGGAGTTCATATTCTCAACCAAAGATTCTAATTAAAGCTACATTTTTTAGAGAGCAACTATCAACAAATGATCTAGCCATTGGCATCTATAAGTGTCTTGATTTGAAAAGGGTCTTGGACAGAGAATCTATTATCCAACCTAGTAAGAAAATTTATGTAGGGGATTTTGTTCTGGGAAGGCAAGATAAGGAAGAGGAATCATAAAATTTCTCTTCTTCTTAAAGTGAGAGGAATAAATATCATAAGAGGCTATTTAAAAGGAGAAAGAGGAAAGAGGTGACAGATAAAGAGGCTTTTTTAGTTGATGGAAATAATCAAGTAATAGAGGATGCAAATTCTAAAATGGTTAGAGAAGTGAGCCTTAAATCATTCTACCAAGCACCATGAAGATTCTTTCTTAAAACTTTCAGGAGTTAGAGAAACCCAGGACAATTCAATATCTTAAAGACCTTTGAGTTCATGAAAATCCCTCCATTTTTTTCTTTATTGAAACTAAGGGAAAGTAAAGTAAATTGGAAGAGCTCCAAAGGAACTTGCAAATTCAAATTATGGATGTAGTCAAACCTTACGGCAAACTTAGAAGATTTTGCTTGATGTGGAGCAATGATGTAATTATGAATGTTCTTATTAAAAATAATAGGGGTGGTAGTTTAGGGTTGCTTTTATTGATTTATGCTCTAATAGATCCTAATAAAAGGAAAGTAATTGGTAGAAAATTATTAGCCTATCCAAATACAGTGTGTAACAATGGATTTGCATAGGTGGCTTCAATGAAATCTTAGACCTTTTGGTACAGAATGAAGTTTGGCCACCTAGTTACTCAAGGATGGAAAATTTTAGAGAATTTATTAATAAAGATTATTTAATAGAACTTGAGTCAAAATGGTGCTAGTTAACTTGGTGCAATGGAAGGGATATGGATGCAATAGTAAAAGAAAATCTTGATAGAATTTTTGTAAATTAGAGATAGAGATGCATATTACCAAATGCTACGATTTTAATTCCATAGCCCATTGGTAACCCATTTATCTTAATTTGGATCTAAGTCATAATAGAGGTGCTCTTCCATTTAGATTTGAAGCTTTCTAGATTGATGAAGAGTCATGTGGCCAAGTTATCAAGAACTTTTAGGTTAAAGTAGAAAATCATATAAATGGAGTCTCAATTAAAAACAAGCTTGATAGATGCAAAGAAAAACTAATTGACTAGAACAGAGGTAAATTCAAGAGAGTTGAGATAGAAATGCAAAAGATCAAAAATGGAATTAGTCAAAACCAAAACACGATAGTTGAATTTACATTTCAAGAAAAACTTAAATCATTACCAGACCAATCGAATCATCTCTAATCACAAGGGTAAAAATATTGAGGGATGAGATATGGAGTTCAATGATTAAGATAGAGGATAGGAACCTAGAATGTTTTCATATGATTACTATTCATAGGAGATATAAGAATAAAATCATAAGGATTAAAGATAAGAATGACGTTTAGATTGAAAACATGGATCAAATTCAAGGCCTGATCCAAGTTTATTATCAAAATCTATTAACTTCTTCTATCCTTAGAAATTACTCTGATTTGATCCACCTAATCCTTTGTTTTATCACTAATGAAAATTTTGATAAGCTATTGAATCCTATTTCAAAAAATAAGGTGAGAGATGTGATTTTTAATTTGGGTTTCCTCAAATTTCCAAGCCTTGATGGTTTCAGTAGTTTATTTTTGTAGAAAAATCGTGAGGTCGTTAAATCTCATGTTGTTCAAATAGTTCATAATTTCTTTACAATTACCTACATAGATCCTGATATTGCTAAAACAAATTTGGTTTTGATCTCAAAGGTTCCTTATCCTAAAGAGATAACCCAATTTAAGCCTATTACTTGTTGCAATTTTACATGCAAAATTATTACTAAAATCCCTGTGAACAAGCTTAAAATTGTTATCAATGTTGTCATTTCACAAAGTCAAAATGTCTTCATCAAGGGGAAATAGATTCAAGACAACATTCTAATTGCCTAGGAGTTATTTAGCTTTCCCAATAGAAATTTTAAATCAAATGCTAATACTTTTGTCATAAAACTTGATATAAGTAAAGCATATGACCAGGTAAAATGGGAGTTCTTAAAAAATGTGCTAGACGTTTTTGGCTTTCATTTCCATTGGAAGAATTTAGTTATGACTTGTGTGAAAGCTACTTTATATAGAATTAAATTAAATGAGAGTTACAAGGCACAGGTTTCTCTAAGTAGAGGGTGACAAGAGGATCCTATTATTTATCTTATTGGCAGAGTCTTTGTCAATTCTAATTGAAAAAATATTTCTTGAAGGGAGGTTGAGAGACATTAAGTTTGCAAGATCAACTCCAATGTTAATGCATTTATTATTTGTAGATGATCCCTTATTGTTCATTGAAATCCTTGAAAAGCATATGAATGGATATCAAATTTAAATCTTTACACAAATGCTTCGGGGCAATCTATCAATAAACATAAATCAGGTTTCATCTTTGGAAGAAATGTTGATGTATCTCAAAAACATAATATTGCAAAGATTCATGGCATTCAAATTTGGGGTACTCTTCAAAAGTATCTCGGGTTACCAACTTTGTAGGAAAGAGCAAAATCTCATTCTCTGAATTGGATAAGGGATAGAATAATGTAAAAATTTGAGAGTTGGTTTATGCTTAAGTAAATAAGTGGGAGGAATGGGGTTTAGAGTTCTTGAATGTTGAAATTTGATTATGTTAGGGAAGCAAGCTTCAAGGATAATTTTAAGTCTAAATACTTTATGGGCTAAAGTCCTAAGGGCTTTATATTTCTCCAATATGATGTTTAAAGTGCCGAAAAGCTTGAAAAAGCTTCATGGGGTTGGAATAGTTTATGACAGGGGTTACAAATGTAGAAGGGTTATTAGAGATGGTTAACCGATAAACTTGATTAGTGACACTTAGTTGGAGGGGTAGATTATCATCAAGAAACTCTCAAATTGAGCTACAACTTATGGCCAATTTCTTGCAACCTAGATTTATTCAATGGGATAGAAACAAGCTTAATACTTTGTTTGATAAAGCCACAATGGAAAAAAAATTCTTTTTATTCCTTTATGTGGATGTGGGGCTGTGGACGAGAGAGAGTATTGCCCCATCCATCTTCAGGTGCATATTCTGTAAAAATAACATATCATCTTGGAAAGTTTCATCCCATCATCTTTATTCTCCCTTCCTAAAGACTTATGGAAATTCACATGGAATACACAAGTTCCTCCAAAGATTAGGAACTTTGTTTAGAAAGTTTGTGAAAATTGTCTCGATGTGAATGTGAATCTATAAAAAGGCTATGTCTCACATGAGTAAATGTGTCTTATTTGTGGTGAGCATCAGGAATATATGGAGTATCTATTACTAATGTAAAAATGGACCAAATGGATTTAATTTGGTTGTAACTTGCAGTTTAGGTTATGGATGATGTGATTTGTAAATTTGATATATAGTTGTGAGAGAAATGCTCTTTGTTGAAAGATGTAGATCCAAATTGGGTGGTGTCTTTTGCTTTAATGATAAACCTCTGGAGGGCTATATAGAAGACCAGAAATAAATGGTCTTAAAGCATATACCTCTTAATCTAATTGGATCATTGAAAATGCAAATTCAGCTAATGTAAAGTTTTGACTTGCTAGTGATAATGATAATATTAAAGCTTAATTCCCCTTGGGTTTTATTGGAATCCGCCCCTATTTTAGAGGTGAAATTTAATATTGATGTAGTTTATTTTAGTAAATCTAGAAAAAGAGCAAAAGTTATGATGGGTAAGGATCATCGAGTAAAGATTTTGTCTACCTTTTTTCCTTTGATGGCTGAAAGATGCAATTATCCTTACTGAGGTCCTAGAAGTATTTAAGGCTTGGTTTAAGTCTGATAACCAACTTTTGATTGTTGCTTGTAAGGGTGACATATTTGTTCAGAATATGGATGGCTTGATTTATGATATAAAAACTATTACTAGTTGGCTGCAATTTTGTCATTTCAGATGGGTTTCTAGGAGATATAATGAAGTTGCCAATGTCCAGTTTAGAAATGCTTTACCTGCCTTATAGGTGTTGAATCATCCTTTTTTTTTTTTTTTGGCAAAAGCTTCTCAAGAATGATGCAACTGTGCATATTTGTCTATGATATTTGCTTAGTTTTTTTTTTTTTTTATTCTTGAGTAGTTTCCCATATAATTGTCTTTTGATGTTTTTGTATAGTGTTTGGGGATGGCTTGTTTTTTGAGCTGCTTGATTTTTTTTTTTGTATGATGCAACTATATTCTTATGTATACGATTTCTTTTGTTAGTTTTAGTTAGATGTGTCAAAATGAGTTGAGTCTAATGGGTTGGCAGGGATGGATTTAATTTTGCTTGGAATTGGCTTGAAATTAGTATAAAAAATGAGAAAAGTGGCTCAACCTGTTAAGAAACTGGTTTAAAACAACCTAACCGGATAAGAGCCTAGGATTAGTAAGTGTTGGCTCGTTAGATTAATAGGTTAACCTATTAATTTGGTAATATATAATAAATAACATATAATTAATTGATTAGTGTGTGTGTATATTTTAATTAATATATATATATATTAAATTAATGTTAAACTTTAGTGTTAGAATTAATGAGTTTCCATATTTAATATTGTCAATATATATATTATCTAAATTTATTAAGATAACTTGCTAGGCATTAGTTGTTGCACTAGTGTCACTGTATAGTATTCAACTTGGGTGTTGGCCTGATGGCATTATTAGTCATTACTAGAGGTTTAAAACTAACTATTGTACTTACACACTAGTTATTGCAAGGTGCAATGGCTAGTTTATTTATTTTTTAATATTTTCATATCATTATAAATATTAGCTTCAATCAAACCAGATTCAAGTTTTTATTATTTCTCTCTTCAATCTCTCATATTCTTTATAATTTCTATCATATTTTCATTTTTTTACAAGTGTCCAACTTAGTAGAGAATTGAAAGTAATGCATGAAGTTCTAAATTATTCAATACTTCACTCTAGAGGAAAGACATTGGTGAATTCTTCAGCTCTCTCTATTTATATTTTTATAATTCATTTAGTTTTATTTCACCAATCTTTCTACTTATATTTTTATAATTCATTTAGCTTTATATTTTTCAATTTATATAATATTTTTATTAATGTAATAGTTATCATTCTTATTAATTATTAATAATAGCTTTTTAATGGTATTATTAAATTTTATTTATGAATTTGAATAATTCCAATGATATTCAAAACTATTTAGATAACCAAATTTTTTTAGAAAAAATAGCTATCAATTCTTTCAAAAATAATGATTTTATAAATATTCCTTCAAGAACAATTCAATTTTGCATTCTATAATCTTCTTTTTCAAGATCCTTCCTCTTCAGGATGTCCTCGTAGTTGTAAGAATGTAAACACTCACTTATTCTTAATGGCATCGAAAAGTGCATTTTTTCTTGATGAGCAAATTTTGAATAACAAGTGTTTATTAATGAACTACGAGTATTTAGAAATGATTATTTGCTTAAATGATTAGTATGATGTGGAGGGTAGATAATAAATCAATGCCTAAAGGAAGATGGATCTTCATCTGATGGAGGAGGTGAAAACTAAAAATAGTAGTGGTGTCCAAATAGATAGATATCCATGAATCTATATAATTCATCTAACTTTATGTTTATCTAGATCCATCTAGAATGTAAAACGGATCAAATAAATGAATAAAATATTTATTCATTAACAAAAAGGTCATAAATGATTCATCATGAATGCCTAGTATTCATTCATCTTATTTTCATTCACACAAATTTAGTCAAGAACTATGAATCCTATTTTGACCACACTCTTAATCCGTATGTTAAAATTAATTGAATCAAAGGATTCATGAACTGAATTTTGCATTTATTTATTATTAGTATTATTATTTTTGCATGCTAATTGTTTGATATCAGGTTTATTTGTTAGCAAAATTAAATTTCTGACGGTTTTCATGAAGTCATTATCTACTCATGGGATCTATATTAAACTCTTTAATTTAGTCTAACTAATTCCGTGGATGTTAATGAATTTTTGAAGTTATTATTTGAATTACTTATGTATTGCTTATGAATTATAGTGTCTCGATTATAATTATTATGGTAAATATATGGGAAACTTTATGAAATCTATTATATTATAAAATGAATTATTTATATAAATTTTTAGCTAAGAAAGTTGGCTGATTTTTGCTAGTATTTTTGATAGATTTTGGAAAAAAAATAATAAAGAAAAGGGGCAGTAGGCCTGTTAGGTCCACAAATTCGTCAGGTCGTTGGAAAAATAGTTCAACCCATCCTGTGAATTGATGGCTCACGAATGGATCAGATGACTCGTTTTTAACAATTTTAATAAAAAAACAGTATTATAAAAGTTTCTTCCTCTATTTCATTTTTTTTTTAAATTCTTTCTTTAGTTTACTTTAAATTATCAGTAATGTTACTTAAATTTTTTTATATTCATTTTTTCTTCATTTTTATTTTCATATCAATTTTTTATTTATAAAAAGTGATTTAATAATTTTTTTATATGAAATGAGAGTGAATATAAAAAAATTAAAAATAGCATTGTTTCGATTTTACTTGGATGATATGATTAAAGTTTGCTCACATTAAAAAAAAATGTCGAACAGCCAAGCATTTTATTTAAAGAAATATAATGAGATCTATTAGTTATTAACTTTTATTAATTGCTTATATAATTAAGAGGCAATTTAGCGAAGTTTTTATATTCAATAATTGCGTCCTTAATGAAAAAATCCCTATACCACAACCAAGAAATCTAAATACAGCACTAATTGATTAATCAATTAAGAAAAATAAAAAAACTTTATTATTCAATAACTATATAAACTACAAAGCTATATGTGGGGGAAATTGAGACCATTTCTCCTAAATTACATGCTAGTATATTGCCTGGTCCACTCAATATTCTACACATTTCCTAAGTTTTTGCCCAAAAATTGCAATCAATCCATAATATGAAATATGTGTTTTTTTCTTTTTCTTTTTTTATAAAAAAATGTTTTTCTTCAAAGCCGTTGGATTATTACAGTTGCTTTTTCTCAGTGAGTAAATTAATTTCCATGACAGTAAAAAGTTACTAGATCCGTTTTAATTGCGAAATTATATTAAAATTGAGAATGAGAAAGAGAATTTTAAGGATTTCGTTATCAAAAAATAAGGTTCTTTTACGTGTGAGATGAATCACATGGTGCAATTATGCTTGTCATCGTTAATTTGGTTCACTTTAAAGTGGGATTAGATAAGAACAGGGCCATTTGCATGCAAACTGTTTGTTGAAACAACACAGAGAAATCGCTCGGTGAAAGTTATTTTACTGTGTTTTTACCATAAATGACAAAAGGTTTAAACCCTACAATTCAGGTTTCTTATTCCACAATCTTGGTGTCTGTAATCGTTGCCTCTTCGTCTTTGCCATCTCCGGAGTTTGACACAATTCCTGAAAAGTTTACCATATCAGTCATCAAATTTCGTAAAAGGTTATTTTTTTTTTTTAAAAATTTCTTTTAAGTATATGCAGTATATGTATGTATTGCTCTTCATGATTTCAAGCTGTTTTATAAAAAAAAAAAAATTCATTATTTTTTTTTTGCTATAATTTACAATAGTAAATGATTAATGGTGACTTTTTAAATCTTAATATTGCATGCAATTGTGGTTGTAGTTGCTTCCTCAATTACAATCTTAATATTGAAAGATAGAATGTGAAAATTGCAAAACTGATTCTTATTTCACTATTTGCATGTGAAATAAATTGGTTCATTCCAATTGTGCAGTAAGAATTATATGAAGAAGAAAAAAATGAAGATACATTTTGGCTGGTCATATATACAGAAAGCATGTGCAACGCAACAAGTGCTTGTCTGTTTAACTTTGAATTCATATTATTTATTGTTTATAGTTTTGCAAAAAGATATGGAGCATGTGGCTGTGTTTGCTTTAGGTGTATAAATACCTACCAATATGCATGGATAATGTATATTTTTCTTAGCTGTCCCAATTTTTTTGTGGTGGTTTTCTTGTAGTTTTCTCCAAAAAGGTCTTGCTTGGGAAACCTAAAATTTAATTATGAATTTTGAGTTTGCATTTTTTGTGTTGGGGAGATGAATGTAAAGAACTTGTTAATGCTGCAAGCTTCTAAAAACAGTAAAAGTCTTATTAGAGATTTTCTGACTGTGACTAATGATATAATAGTTTTAGTGCAAGTTTGATTAATAAGTTCAGTATTTAATACATTGCATTATTCAGCCACTGCAGAAGAAGCAGCATTTGATTATTTGATAACAACATTTAACAGAACCCTTTGCGGATATATATATATATATATATATGGAAACATTAAATTTTCTTCCTAGGTAGTTTCCTGAAATAAACATTAATTTATTATCTATTTACTTTTCAATTATTTGTATTCA
>JANHAO010012896.1:0-16134 GCA_026873985.1 Saraca asoca | reverse complement strand
AAAATATTTGTGTCCAGTTTATCTTCATTCTTCTCAATTTTACTTTAGTTGTGAATCTGCTTTGTACCATAAGTATCCCAACAGATATTTTACTCAGAGCTAAACAAGACTCAATATTAGCCACTTGTGTTTGGCTTTTGATTGCCCTTATAATAGCTGCTTATGGGGGTGGACCATCTTGATATGGTTAGAGACCAAATTCGAGTCAGTGAAGGTTCACCACAAAGTTAACCTCCCAGAACTCTATCCTAAGTCTGCACTTTTGACCAATTATATTTCAAAGTTACCTATATAATATATGAAATAAATAATCATGGACTCCATCTACTTCTTGAACGTTGCTCCAATTGGACTGTCCTAATGTTAGTGAACTTGGAAAAGAAAAATGCTTTACAATTATTAGAGGCAAAGCACACTATTCCTTGATAACCACTTATCTTCCCCTGAAAAATACACTCTATCCAATTTTGATATAGTTCTAATTTTAATTTACTTATTCATAATTTAAATGTCATAAAGAAGTAATATATGATTTACATTGTTAACATTTTATTTATCTGTGTTAATTTTTTTATCCAAATATAATAGATTTTATCATATATTAATTACGTGCTTTTTAATTAGTTCTAATTTGACCGTAACTGCACTCATCATTTTTAATTTTCTTGTGTGCCCAAATTCGAAACCTTAAAGAAAAATTTATGTTTGATTTTGTAGGATTTCTTCGGTATAATGTAAGAATTCTAATTTTGATTTTTTCGTAAATAAGAGACTTTCACATTCTACAAATTTTTACTAAAGGTTGCAATCAATTTTTTTCCTTCTTCCCTGTGTTCTACCAAAAAAATCTTGTATAATCAAATGTAAATTTTTTTATAAGGTTTCGGATCTAGGCAAAAGATGAAGTTGGGAACAATGAGGATACAATCAGAATCAAATTAGAATTAATTAGGAAATACATAATTAGCATATAACAAAATTCGTTAGATTTAAAAGGAAAATTAGCATAGGTAAACAAAATATTAACAATACAAATCACATATTTTTTTTTGCAACACTTTAAATAATAGATGGATAAATTAAAACTAAAAATATAGCATAGAGGGTTAAAATGTATTTTTTTTTCAATTTTTTTATAATAGGATTGTGAATGTAAATTTTTTTAATGATATTTTCAAGTGTTTATTTATTATTTCAATGTATTTCGACAAAGAAACATTTACAACAGATATGATTCTTTTGAAATTTATAATTATTTTGTGTTCATAAAAAATAATTAAAAAAATAATAATTAGTTTAATAATTAAGTCTTTTTCTTCAACCACAAAGCCCTTGATTTTTTTACTAAAAAATTTTTGTCCACCTATCATCTGAAACAAGAAACACCTTCCTCGCCTTCCCCACCCACCAACCCACTAAGACTAAATATTCGATTATGGCATATGGCAATATAGCTAACTTGTTTTGAGATTTTGTATTAATCTCTTTAAAACATTTGTTTTAAGAAGTTCGAAGGTAAATATTTGGATAATTACATGTCGATGAAAAGGATTTTTTTTATTAGAGACATTTTGGTATGAAATAATAAATTATTATATGATATAAAATAAAAAAATAATCATAAATAAAAAATTACTAAAAGTTAGTAAATAATGTCATAGGAAAATGACTTTCAACTTAAGAAGACCTTCTCTGAGATAGAATATTCCTTCTTAATCCTTAGAAGATACAATCTTTTCCTAAGTCTTAGAATTTTCTAAAGGTCACAACCTTTCTTTATATGTTATGAGTCTTTTTTTATTTATATAAAGTGTCTAGTCTTCAACGTAAGTCAAGAGATACAAAAAGAATAACATCTAAAAGAACAACCTCTATTTGAGTGAATGGAAGCTAGGGCTATGGCACTTAGGATGGAAGAAGTTGACCTTCTGCACCATAATACAAAGAAAGTTAAACAAATTGAAGGAGGTTTCACGGGTGATAAATCTAGGCATGTAGTTTATGATGAAGATTTTCTTCATGATAAGGAAGAATTTTAGGAAGCAAAGATACTGTTGTACAAAGAAAAACTAGTAAGTACTGATGGAAGGGAGAATGATATGTAGGACAGTGATAATTTTTCTGATGAGCAAATTGATAAAGAAGATATGAAAGATGATAAAAAGGATTTTAATGGCTTTGAAATCATAGAAGAGAAGGATGGTATAAGGGCTTGTCCAACCTTTATTATTTTAAAAGAAGAAGAGAAATGCATGAACAAACCAAGGAGAAAAACTCTCATAATAAAATTACTAGGAAGGCAAATTGGATCCAGAGCTCATGAGACCAAACTTTATCAATTTTGGGCAAATGATGACATCCTGGATATAATAGATCTAACAAATGATTTTTATATGGTTAAATTTAGTACTTTTTCAAATTATAAGTATGCTTTCACTAGTGGACTATGGTTCTTATATAACCATTATCTTACTATTCATCCATAGGATTCTAATTTTGATCCTGAGGAAGCAAGTATTAAGAAGGTCAAGTTTAGATTCGTCTTCCAAGACTTCCAATTGGTTTATATGATAGAAAATTCCTCACATTCTTAAGTAATAGGGTGGTTAAAACCATCAAGGTTGATGTTACAACCTCAACACAATCTAAAGGAAAATATGCTAGGGTGTGTATGAAATTAGATCTCACAAAGCCACTATTGTCTGAATATTCTATAAAGGGTAAGATCTTGACCATAGAATATAAGAGTATTCATATGATATATTTTCAATGTGGGAGATATAGGCATTATGCAGAAAATAATCTTGAAACTACCAATAAACCAAAATCTATGGATGTCCAAAGAGAGGAGTAGGGGCTAGGTGTTGGTAGTTTTGACATTGACCCCAAGCCTAACCTTGTCTATGGTGAGTGGATGTTGGCCTAAAAGTCAAGGTGTTAAAAGTGGAATAAGGATTTAGGAAATAATAAATAAGGAAATAATAATTAATTTGCCCAAGACAAATCCTTGGAATCTAGATATGCAATTTTAAAAGGTGAAAGCAATCATGAAAATTTGGCAATCAATGATGAGCTAGCTAATGAGACTTTTGTGAAGCATGTTACAGGTTCTAATTAGAGGTAGAATCAATTTTTATATTCACAAAAAAAAATGATAAACAAAAGGCCAAGTAAATAGTTGAAAATAGAGCCCACGACATGAGCTTAAAACCTACATAACCTCAGAATCCTTCAGAGAAAGAAGAGAGAAATGCGTTTCATAAAGAGTCTCCACTTAAAGCCCTTCATATAGAGAAAACAAGCTATTTAGATAGGAAAAACTATGGTCTGACATCTAATTAATGCATATATCTCTAACTCCAAAATCGAATAACATTCCACCATTCATCCAATGAAGATGTCCCATATTATCCTTCTAAGTGGAGATAATTTGATTGACCCAAAACCTCTTAATTTAGATATGGAAATGGAGACTAATGCTTTGTGTGATGAGGTTGAGGGCTAGGCTAATGGGACCCATGACAATGAAATGGTTGATTATATTGAAGATATAATTGTCTCCTAATGCATCTATTAAGTACTCATTTTCTTTTATTAGTAGTTTTTATGATTAATAAATTATTTCTTTGGAATTATAGAGGTGCAGAAAAAAGGTTTTATTAATAATGTCAAGATTATTTTGGGTAATCATTTTCCCGGTGTCTTGATGCTGATGGAAACTAGAATTTTGAGCAATAGAAGAGTTCATATTCTAAAGACTTTGGGGGTATGATAAGTGGGTAGTTGAAGGCAATGGTTTTTGTGGTGACATATGGCTTGCTTGGAAAAGTCAGAAGATGATAACCATGATTTTGTAAACTAATTTTCAATTTATTCATGTGGAGTTTGATTTTAGTAGTGAAAAAACTTGGTACTTTATGACGGTATATGCAAATCCCTCATATGATTTGAAAGCCTCTCTTTGGTAAAATCTTATTGAGATTGGTAATAATACTGGTCCATGGATGATTGCTGGTGATCTTAATGATATTAGAGACCCAAGTGAAAAGAAAGGTGAGGTTTTTTTTAATTGGTATGGTGTAAATATTTTTAATGACAAAATCAATAAATGTCATCTACTTGAGGTAAAGTCTTAAGGGAGTTGTTTCACTTGGAAAAGTCAACATAGTCAAGGTTATACTCATCATTTTGAAAAACTTGATCGACCTCTTTGTAATGTTGAGTAGAGGCTTAAATTTGGTGAAACTTTTGTTAAAATTATGGCTCGGACCTTTTCAGATCATCACCCCATTATGGTTAATTTGCACGGTAGATATAATCCAAAGGTGGACCATCCTTTTCATTTTGAAGTTGCTTGGCTTATGTACCATGATTTTGATAATTTTCTTCAGAATATGTGGAATAATAGTATAGATATTATGGGTGCTATTTCTCAACTCACCCCTATGTTAAACGATTGGAATATTAATGTTTTTGGACACATCAAGAAAAGGAAAAAAGAACTACTTATTAGAATTGGAAGAATCTAAAGGGCTTAGGAAAAAATTTTCAATCATTATCTTGCAGATCTTGAAAGGAAGCTTCAAAATGATTTACCTTGCACTCTTAATTAGGAGAAGATTCTTTGGATCAGAAATCTTGTAGAAAGTGGCTTATTCAAGATGATCAAAATACAATATATTACCATACTAAAACTGTGACCAAAAGAAATTGTAATGAAATCCATATGCTGCATAATTTTGATGGAAATTAGGTTGACAATTTGGAAGACTTGTCTACCATGATTACTAATTTCTACAAGGATTTGTTTTCCAAAGAGCCACTTCCAAGAGAAATTTATTTATCTAGAAGGAATTTTCCAAAGTTCAACGATCAATAAAATAACTGTATTACACAGCCTATCAACTTTGGGGAAGTTCGGAAGGCTATATTTGATATTAAAGCTACTAAGGCTTCAGGAGATAATGGTTATCTAACTTTTTTCTTTTAAAACAATTGACATATTGTGGATTTTAATGCTTTTAAGCTAGCGTAGGAAACTTTTAATGGTAGAAACCTTCAGAATATTAATAAAACTTTTTTGGTTTTGATCCCCAAGTTGGATAATGCAGAATTTATGAATCAATTTTGTCCAATCTCTTTGTGCAACGTTGTTTATAAATGCATCCCAAAAGTTATGGTGAACATACTTAAACCTTTGCTGCCTCTGATTATTTCTCCTTTCTAAGCAAGTTTTGTGCTTGGTAGATGTATCCAAGACAATATTATAATTGCGAAAGTAATTGTTCATTCTATGAGAAAAATGAAAAGTAAGAAGGGTTTTTTTGTTATTAAAATGGACTTGGAGAAATCTTGTCTTATCTAGGAGTTCGTTAAAGATATGTTGGACAAGATATATATTAATGTGAAATTTATCCATTTGATTATAAATTGTATTAATTCATCCTCATTTAATGTTCTTTGGAGTGAGAACAAAATGAAGTCCTTCTTGCCTTCTAAAGGAATTCATTGAGGTGATCATCTCTCTTTGTATCTCTTTATCATTTATATGGATAAATTATTACTCATTATTTGAGAAGTTATTGATAATAATTCTTGGATCCCTATGAAAGTCGATAGAAATGGGCTTAGTATCTTTCATTTAATGTTTGTTAATAACTTAATTTTATTTGGAGAAGCATAGAAGAAACAAATTGATATCATAATGAATTGTCTTTAGAAGTTTTATTTTATGTCCGACCAGAAGGTGAATATCTCAAAATCTAGTATTTTCTTTTCTTGAAATGTTTCCATTGATTTTCGAAACAAAATTATGAATAAATCAAGCTTTGTGAATACTACTGATCTTGGGATGTATCTTGATATTTCTTTATTTCATAGGAGGACTAATCAAGGTACTTTTAGCCATATTGTTAAAAAAGTTCAAGATAGACTTGTAGGTTGACAAACAAACTATCTCTCTATAGCAGGTAAAGTGATTTTAGCTAAATCTGTTACTAAAGCTTTTCCAATTTATATGATGCAAGTTGTAACCATTTTGGCTAAAATCATCCAAGATATTGAATGTTGTCAGAGGCCTTTTATTTGGGGCCATGCTATTCAAAGAAGGAAAACCCATATTGTTTCTTAGGACATTTGTGCCAACCTAAAGAGTATAGAGGGTTGGCTTTCAAAAACTTAAGAAGTATGAATAAAGCTTATCTTACTAAGCTTGCTTGGAAGCTGAACTCCCACCCTAATGTCTTGTGGGTTTAGTTTTTCAAGAAAAGTATGAGAGGAATTGTAATTGGATTCATAATATTAAGGTGAAAATTTTAAATTCTGTATTTTTGAAGGACATAAGAAAGATTTAGCATTAGAAGGTGGATGGTTACATATGGAATATATGGGATGACAATTCTACTGTCTTTTGAGTAGATAGATAGGCTGCCAATAGTTGCTTTATAAGATTTAGCTACTAATCTTATTCCTATTGATTTGTTAAATCATAAGGCTATCCTTAATGTTTGGCTCCATTCCAATATTATTATAATTCTGCATACTATGAGGTCATCTACTTTAGAGTGTGGCCCAGATATCCTTGAGTGGAAACATAGCTATAATGAGGAGTTTTCTATTTATAGCACTTACTCTATTATCATAAATGTGACTCATACTCCCTAACTCAAGTCAATCCTTGATCCCCTTTCAAGTGTGAAGGGAGCCGTTATCATAAATGCACAGAGAAAATTGGGTTTCTTTGTCTTGTACGTCCTAGGAATCCATCCATGGGTTCTTTCTTATTGTTTTCTTTGATTTATCTTGGACTCTTAATAATACTTAGCCGCAGGTTCTTTCACTAATTTGATTAAATGATTTTGCAAGTATTATTATCAAAAAAACTTTGACTTTCTCCCTTTTGATTTCAAAATGTTTACAGATTTGGATATTTAAATTGAAAGGAGCACTTAATAGACATTTAGATCCAATCTTTCATTATCGTACTATAGGGATCCATATTAATTCTCTTATTTATTTTTAAAAATTAATAAAGATTTTCATAAAAAAATTAAGATGTTATATCTAAATTCAAATACAATTTTTTTAGTCAACAATATATTAATTATTTGAAGATAATTGAAATTCTTATTTGTGAGGAATTAAAGGAATTATCTTTTTTATGTGAGGTCAAAAATGTCAATCAGTAACATAAATTTTTATTTTTGCATTAATATCAAAAAACTTCAATCTCAAGACTCATAATCTTTCCCAACTCAATTCATTCAAGCATCAACTTATACTTGATGTATCATGAAATTGGCCTTTAAATGCGAAATAAGAGTGGAGTGTGGAGCCCCCCATATGTTGTAACGTTAGCCCGTGATCTTTCAGGCTGGACTCTTCGTTTAAGATTAGACTCACTGTTTCTGGACGATAACCACAGAAAAATGGCAACGCTCTGTTGCTCGTTCTCACCTTCATCAACTTCCATATCCAAGTTCATCTCAGACCAACCATACCTCGCCATGCTAGAAAAACACTGCACCACCATGAAAGACCTTCAAAAGATTCATGCCCAGATAATCAAAACTGGCCTAGCTATGGACAAAATTGCCGCTAGCCGGATTTTGACCTTCTGTGCCTCTTCAGCCGGTGACATAAACTATGCTTACATGGTTTTCACCAGAATTCCAAACCCGAATTCCTATACTTGGAACACCATTATTAGAGGCTTCGCTCAAAGCTCAAACCCAGAAATTGCCATATCGCTTTTCATTGACATGTTGCACTCAGAAATTGAACCTCAACATTTAACTTATCCTTCAGTTTTGAAGGCTTATGCTCAACTGGGTCTTGGCCAGGATGGTGCTCAGCTTCATGGGAGAATTCTAAAATTGGGTCTTGAAACTGATCACTTTATTCATAGTACTATCATGCACATGTATTCAAATAGTGGGCTTTTGAGTGCAGCGAGGAAAGTGTTCGATGAGAACATGAAATTTGATGTTGTAGCTTGGAACTCAATGATTTTGGGTCTGGCTAAAAGTGGGGAAATTGTTGAGGCTGAAATGTTGTTTGATAAAATGCCAACAAGAACTGAGGTTACTTGGAATTCTATGATTAGTGGGTATGTGAGGAATGCGAAGCTAAAGGAGGCATTAGAGCTTTTTCGCAATATGCAGGAAGGAGGGTTTGAGCCAAGTGAATTTACAATGGTAAGCTTGTTAAATGCATGTGCTCGCTTAGGATCACTTCAACATGGGGAGTGGATTCATGATTATATAACAAGGAATGATTTTAAGTTGAATGTTATTGTTCTTACTGCAATTATTAACCTGTACTGCAAATGTGGATCTATTGAAAATGCTCTTCAAGTGTTTGAGACATCCCCCATTAAAGGACTATCTTGTTGGAATTCCATCATAATAGGGCTAGCAATGAATGGTTATGAACAAGAAGCAATTCAGTTTTTCTCAAGGCTTGAATATTCTAACTTAAAGCCAGACTATGTGAGTTTCATTGGGGTTTTAACAGCTTGTAAGCATTTGGGGGCAATTGATAAAGCAAAGGACTATTTTTCACTTATGGTGGATAAATATGAGATTATGCCATCATTGAAACACTATACTTGCATGGTTGAAGTGCTGGGTCAGGTTGGACTTCTTGAAGAGGCAGAAGAACTAATAAAGGGTATGCCTATGAAGCCAGATGCTATTATATGGGGGTCTCTGCTCTCATCTTGCAGGAAGCATGGGAATGTAGAAATGGCTAAACGGGCTGCAAAGCAAGTTCTTGAGTTGAATCCAGATGACACCAGCGCTTATATACTAATGTCTAATGTTCACGCAGCGTCCAGCAAATTTGAAGAAGCAATTGAGGAAAGGCTCTTGATGAAGGAAAGATTGTCAGAGAAAGAATCAGGATGCAGTTCAATTGAAATACATGGAGAAGTTCTCGAATTCCTAGCTGGAAGCAGGTTGCATCCGAAAACCCGAGAGATTTATTCTCTACTAAATGACTCAGGACCTACACTCTGAGACTGATTGTATGTGATCATAAACTATTATATACAAGAGTAAAGCTAAATACATGCTGAAAATGCTCACTTAACCTCACATAGAATACTTTAATAGCCTCAATTAGTTGTGTGGGATTTATGTGAGGCCTATTAGTATGTATTTAGCTTTACACTATTAAATATCCGGTTGCTTTATAAAGTGAGTATTAGCTCTATTAGACATGTGATCAGGATTTCAGAGCAGTGGCTTTAACATAGTATGAGCCTATGAGGATCACCAAATCCAAACATATGTCCAATTTGCCTTTCATCACAGTTCAGTCACAGCATCCAAATTTGCTGGGATTTAACGAAATAGGAAGATAGATAAATTGCAAAGAGTAAGCTTATATTCTGAAAAGTAAATTTAAAAGACAAGGCCATAGCATAAAAATTTAGTTTTCTTTGTTTTGTACCCCAGAATTTCGGCTTGTGTGCTGCACTCGAGTTTTCTTGGAACTTTCAACCACAAAACACAATCACACCAATGAAAAATGAAAAGTGGATCTTAATGTACTTTAAATTGATAGCATCCATTAATTGGTACAACATCAGAAACATCGATCTCATTGTTCATTTTTTTTATCAATAAAAAAGTTGCGGTGCACGTGTGGGTCTAAGACAAACAACTAGTGACAAATGTGCCTAGTTTCAGGATTTTGACAAGTTGCGCCCAGGTGCCCAGGAGTATATCTCAGGAGGAATGGCACCATTGGTGAGCAAGTTTTGTGGCATTCCATATAGATCTGAAATATCAAGATGATGGCTACGACCATTCTGATAATGCTGATTCTGCATTGCAGCAGCAATGTCATCATCATCCAAAGGCAGCCGATCAAAAGTGGCGTTCATGAATGAAG
The DNA here is from genome assembly GCA_026873985.1 of Saraca asoca. Classification (NCBI taxonomy): domain Eukaryota; kingdom Viridiplantae; phylum Streptophyta; class Magnoliopsida; order Fabales; family Fabaceae; genus Saraca; species Saraca asoca. Next base: position 6,237 of record JANHAO010012896.1, on the reverse strand, counting down.
CTGCCATGACCACAACAGGACCTGAAGCAATAAGAGCGCCAACCACGCCACCCCCCACAACTTGTCCTTGAGGGCCTGCCAAGTAAATGGTCAGGCCTGTGATTCCTGGTGGTGCCGGTGGCGGCAGGATTGATCCCAGCAATGACAGAATCTCGAATCGACCATGAAGCGTGACAATTGCACCTGAGGAGGCTGGTTGGCGTAATGTTACATTTGTTACACAGCCAGTTCCGCTGAGTATGCAAATGCCGCGTTGCTTCCTCCTTGCAAAGTTCAGCAAGCTATCATTCACATCACAGCCAGAGCTCACTTCCATAGCATGAGCTCTGAGTGCATTAGCACTATCCCTGGTGACAATAATTGGCGGCTTTGGTTTGTTCTTAGAGCCGGCAGGACGGCCACGTGGCCGCCTTATGGCTTCTCCATCAGCTGCAGAAGAAACTGGTGAAACTGCTTTTGGGATTTTGGAACATGACAGTGCAACATCAATGCCAGGCCTGTTCTGGTTCCCATTGTCTTGTTCCGGCTTTCGATCCATCTTATCAAACGAAGTTGTAAGTAGATGTAGCCTTTGGCAACTATGCAGTAACAAAGAGCAAGTCAGTCTCTTCTCATAGATGGAAGCTTAAGTAGTGGCTTTCTGACAATAAAATTTGATGGGATTCGAAAAGAATGATTGAAGTTTAGGATGGAGTTAAGTAATACCAACCACATCACAATTAATTGTTTTATGCAATTCTTTCACTGCCTAACTCCCACTAACTTGTTCTTCATGTCAATTGCCTTCTCCAACAGACATATATCTTAGTATATAAACTTATCAGTTCTAGCTACCTATACCATCCTCCAAAACAAGAATTAAAATTGAACTGCCTCTAAACAAAATGTTGATAATAAGAATACTATTTAGTTTATATATAATATTGCTATTGCTCATGGCAGAGTGATACAATATGGATGCAGAATTGTCTTTAGTTTATGTACAATGGAATCAAGTAATCTTGGTTGAACAACAATTCTTGTGAACCCAACATGCATAGAATGTTGATAATCATAATCCTCCTTTGAGTAGCAAAAGTCAGTCCCATGTGTTAGTCATAATATATTTCTAACACTCAAGTTCACAAGCTAGATTGTACAGCATTTGCTATCTACCATTTGAAAGCAAGCGAGCCAAAGGTTAATCCCATGACACCAAGGGACAAAAATATTAGGCTACAAAGCATTAGAGTGCAGTGGAAGATAAAGAATCAAGGTAAATAATTCATTTGCACATTAGGACAAAGATAACACATGGCACAAAGCAAGCCAAAATTAACAAGCATAACAAGGCATCCAAGAGTGTAACACATGTAATGGGGAAAAATGCAAGTAAAATCGGATAAAATATGGGACAATGCAAATTGCAGAGTTGCTACTTCTTTGATTTATATTAAGTTTCATTACATAACATGGAGTGTGTAAGGGAGGCACCAAGCCACACACTTTGACCCTTTAGGCTAGTGCCATAACTCCCCACCATAAGTCGTTGGGCACTCTCCCCCTAAAGAGTATTTTGAGCCAAAGGCCTAATGACAAGAGTAGATATACTTTTTGTGAGTTGATATAAGGCCTTTTTTCTCAACTCAGGAAGGGTTTTGCACCTTATTTTACATGAATGGAAAGCTAAAAACCCAAAGATCATAACCATGTACTTATCTACCCGCACTAGATAAGTTACCTTGGTTAAAATTATATAAATAGTCTCAAAATAGGAAAAAATAAAAAAATTAGTACACAAGTCAGATTGCCTCCAAATTTATGCTAAAAGGCCTTCATACCATGCTTGATTTATCCACTAAGTTTCGTATTAAATAGAGTACTTCCTGTTGAAGTGGAGCACAAGGCCAACTTGTGACATTCTCTCCCACTCAGTTGGTTGACATCTTCGTAGACTCTATTGCTTGAAAGGCTTGCATATTTTCATTGAAATTTGCTAAGTCTTCAACTTTCTCCTAGGTGGTCTCCTCATCTCTCAAACCCCTCAACTTCACTAAGAATTCTCTTTTTGGGTGCCTCTTTACAATCACCACAAGCTTTACTAGAATCTTCTATACTATTTTTTGCTTCGGCTTGCTAAGGTTGGCTTTTGGTCTAGTGGGTTGGTTGTAGGTTAAATCTGTAGTGTCTAGATGATATGACTTCAGGTTACTAACATGAATAACAGGGTGTATCTTTACCCACTTCAGTGGAGCAATCTTGTAAGATACTTTTCTAACTATGGCAATGATAGGAACTGGCCTCTTATACTTTCGAATCAATCTTTTGTCTTTGGTCTTGAGGCTCTTCAGTTGCTCTGCATCATCTTTATCAATACAAGATCTCCCACTTTGAATTCCAAATCTTGATGTCCCTTGTCTGCCCACTTTTTCATTCTCTTCAATGCTTTCTCTAAGTAAGTTTGGACAACTTCCACATTCAACTTTTAATCTTTAGTGAAGTGGTGTGCTTTCAAATTGACCCCCTTGTAAGGCTTGGACACTGTATGGGGTAAGAGTGGCTACTGACCCATTGCAAACTTGAATGGACTTTTGTTGGTAGTAGAACTCTTCTGAGAATTAAAGCAAAATTGTGCAACATCAAGTAGTTATGGCCAATTCTTCTGATTAGCACTTGCAAAGTGCCTCAGATATTCCTCCAAAAGGCCATTAAATCTCTCTGTTTAGCTATAGTTTAAGGATGATAACTAGAGGAGATGTTGAGTTGTGATCCAAAAAGGTTAAAAAGTTTGGATCAGAAAGTCCTAATGAATCTGTTATCTCGATCACTCACAATATTTTGGGGAACACCCCAGTACTTAACTATAAACTTGAAAAACAATTAAGCTATCTCATTTACCATGCAATATTTTGAAGCTAAGATCAAAGTTTCATACTTCAAAAAGTGATCTACCACCACTAAGATAGTAGACAAATCTCCCATTTTAAGAAGGTTGGAAATAAAATCTAGTAAGACACTCTCTCATGGTCTACTAGGTACTTGTAATAGCTCTAAAAGTCCTGCAGTCTTATCTCTCATGACCTTACCTTGCTGTTAGATGAGACAAGTTTTGATGTAATCAACTGTGTCATCACGTATCTGCGGTTATAGTAACCTTGCTTTAACAAGGTATAAGTTCTCTATCAACCTAAATGGCCTGTCCATAAGGCAACAAGATGTCCCTTTTGAAGCAAGACTCCACCCAATGCAAAATTAAAAACATCATTTTGAACTTTAAAAGGCTTTGTGATATCTAATAAGGCAAGCACAAGGTCTCTAGTCATGGCCCACTTTGAATCCTCAAAGGTGGTTCGGCATGCCTCAGTCCACCACTAAACCACTTCTTTCTTCAAAAGGTCAGTTAGTGGGGCTATCCTTTTGGATTATCTTTCCACAAATCTATGGTAGTAGTTGGCAAGCTTCAAGAAGGATCTCAACTCAAGCACCCTCGTTGGAGCTTCTCATTCTTGAATGGCTCTCACTTTCTTCAAATCCATGTGGATACCATCATGTTTAATAATATACCCAAGGAACTTAATGCACTTCTGAGCAAATAAGCATTTCTCCTGCTTTACATATAGTTGATGTTGCTTTAATCTCTTGAACACTAGTTTTAAGTGTGTTAGGTGGTCCTCTAGTGTGGAACTAGAAACAAAAATATTATCTAAATAAATAACAACAAATTTATCTAGATAGTCATGAAAAACCTAATTCATAAGGGTGCAGATTATAACAGGAGCATTTGTTAACCCAAACAACATAACCATAAATTCAAAGGTGCCATAACGAGTAACGCACATTATCTTCGCCATGTCTTTGTCTACTACCCTAACTTAATAGTACCCCGACCTCAAGTCCAGCTTCATGAAGTAGCAGGTAGTGCTCAGTTGATCCAAAAGGTCTTGAACTAGAGTGATAGGGTACTTTTCTACACTGTGACTTTGTTTAAGGCCCAAAGTTCGCATACAAGTGAAGATTACTGTCCTATTTTTTTTTTTTTGAAATAACACCAGAGGCCTGAACATGCTTTTGATGTTTGAATGAAACCTACATCTAAGAGCTCATTCAATTCCTTTCAAAGTTCAGCCAGTTTTGGTGGTGCATCCAATAAGGTCCCTCAGTAAAAGGCTTTACACTAGGTAACAATTCAATCTAGTAATCAATAGCTGTCTGGGATGGGAGTCTCAGAGGTAGTTGATCTGGCATCACATCTTCAAATGTCTTTAGTACATTTTAGACCTGTCAAGGCATAACTTCCTCTCTCCCACACCCTCTACTTGCTAGGACTACTATGAATGAAGGTTCTTACCTCTTTATGCCCTTTTGAACTATTAAGCTAACAAGAGCCTATTTTCTTTGGGTTGTTTGATCTATACCAGCATAGTGGTAGCATTCTCACCCATGATCAAGAGATAGTTAGCTATCAGAATAGGCACAACCTAGTGTGCTAAGTGAAATTTTATCCCTAACATCATATCAAAATCATTCATTTGAGTGACCACGAATCTGCTCTTCCTTGCCATGACCTAAGCTTCACTAACACTTGTTTCACCACTCCTGCAGTGGTGAAGGCTTTAGAATTTATAATTTTCATGTAGCCCGAGTCCTTTTCTAACTTCAAGCCTAGCCTTTTGGCTTTTCCCCCTGAGATGAAATTATGAGTGGTACTAATGTCCACCATTATACTTGTTGAGGCCTTTCCGGCTTTTTGTCCTTTCATATACATAAGTTTCCTATTTGGTGTCTTCTTAGCGTTCTCAGCCTATTTCTTAAGTGCACCAAGGAGCTGTAGTGCTCCCATTTATAGAGAATCTTCCTCTTCACTATCATAGCTCTCCACGTAGTCATTCTCGATGACTTACATAGCGTTGAGGGTTACTTTGTGGGGGTATTCTACCACTCTATGTGGGCTGTTGCATAAGAAGCATGCTAGGAGTCTCTTTCCCCCAGTGTTAATAGCATTATAAGTTAACGCTAAGCTCGTATTGTTAGATCCTCTTTTCCTATTATTGCCTCCCCTACTTTTACCTATATTGGACTTATTTAATTGTCCCCCACTTCCATTAGAAAAAGACTTACTATTTCCCTGGGGCTTCTTGGTAGGGTTGTCGGCATGGTAGTCAGCTAAACACTCTATGGTAGCTAAGGTAGCAGGCAATTCCTGCACTTGTTGTCTCTAGAGTTTAGTCTAGGGTTTCAGGCCTTCAAGAAAGTAGAACATCTTGTCTTTCTTGGACATGTCTCGAATGTCCAACATTAATGCTAAAAACTTCTTCACATATTCCCTAATAGTACCTATCTGTTTCAAATCCCAAAGATGGCATCTGACCATATACTCCACATTTTTTAGGAAGAATTATGACTTCAACTTTTTCTTTAATTCCTCCCAAGAGTTTATGGTGAACCAACCCTCTAGGATATCTCCATACTTTGTTCTCCACTAAAGCTTAGCATCGTCAATGAGGTATATGGTTACAGTTGTCACCATAGCCTCTTTAAAATCTAGCCTTACTACTAGAAGTATTGTTCCATTTTGAAAAAAAAATTCTCTAACTCCTTGGCATCTCGCACACCACCATAGGAGCAAGGCTTGGGCACTTTCATATGCCCATATTTTGGCCCTCCATGGTTGGGGCCTTAATTCCTAATACTTCATACGAGAACTCTCAATTGGGCTTTCACATTTGCTAGTTCAACCCTTAGATCTTGAACTGTGTCCCCCAAGTTGCCCCCAATATTGGCACTTGAAGATTCTCTATCGAATCTCATATAAGATTTTACTGCAATTACCCGAATAACAATTGATTCCTACTCCTGAGCCTCGTTGACAAGCTTAGGGATATCGTTTTGTTGCATGTCTTTAATAACTTTGTACAACTCTTTCATTTGCCACAACTAACTCTCGAGCTCAATAATACGTGCGGCATTCAACATGATTAAGTGTCTTTAATCTTAGCAGCAAATTAAAGTAAAATTAGAGTGGGTTGAGGCCACGCTCTGATACCAATTGTTAAGGGTTGACAAGTTCATAAGTTAGACTGTGCAACACTTGCTATCTACCACCTCAAAGTAAGCCGGCCAATAGTTAGTCCCATGACACTAATAACACAAGATTTGACACAATTATTTATCCACATACTTAGCATTTTAAGTGCCAAAATGATATGTTTCCAGCTGTGTTAATGTGTATTTGTGATTTGGTGTCAATTGGTTCATTAG